>JANSTX010052338.1:0-11564 GCA_027564355.1 Penthetria funebris | reverse complement strand
TCTTCTTCACTCGTATCTTCGTTTTCAGATAATACCTCATAAGTATTTGCTGTCGTTATTGGTGGTGGTTTTGAAAGTCAATTTTCTTTGTTTCTCTTTGTTCTTTAGTTCTTTTGAGCTCTCTTTTCTTTTTCTTTTTGAAGATGTTGGATCAGCTAGATGAGGAAAAATCTGACGGCTTCCTGGTGTAGTAGGTCTTACCTGGAATCCCTTTCTATTTTTATATGGATCCGAGTCATGATATATTACGTTTGTTGTCGTTTCTGTGGGCATAGTCGTATCTTTTTCCTCTTCATTTTCAGAGGTATTATTTGTGTGATTCACTTTGTGGGATAAATTACATTTTCAACGTTATTTTCATTGCTAAATACATTTTCAACGTTATTTTCATTGATGATGGAATTTTTCTCAAGATTTTAACTTGTAATCTATTGTCTCAAATAGTTAACTTTTACTTTGATCCAAAATAGATTCGATATTTGTTTTTTGAATATATTCTGAAGCCTTAGGTTTTAGTAATTTTGTAATTATTCTGAACTTACACAAAATCAGCATAGGATATTACCAGAAGAAAGGGCTCGTACATCCAAAATTTGTGTGGGATATATACTTCTATTTAAATAATCACTGAGACCCTCCAATATAACCGTTAATTGTTCATTAATTGTTAATAGTTGATCTTTCGCATAACCCACATATTCCATAAGGACGTTCCACTATCCGCAACCTGTGAACGTGTCCAGTTGCAATTAACTTTGCAATTGGCATGCTGTCAGTTCATGCTAGCTTCTGAATAGAATTTAAGGTAATCTCAAATTCAGTATTTTTTGCACTTAATAAAGTGACCACGACAGATTCTCGGCTCATTTTTATTACACTTCTTAAATGTAGGTATTGTTGCACTTGTTCTACAATCTGTGGGTATCTCTTTACGTTCAAGTAATTTATTAAACAATTTAACAATCTCAGAGTAGTTAGGTTGTCCCCACCCTATTTCAGACACTTGCTTGAGATATTCTCAATTGTTTTCTATTTTCTAATGTATTAATTGCTTGTTCAATCAGTGACTCCTGTTGAACTCCTGTTGCAAGTTATCGTAGAATATATGCATCAAATTATTACCGAATCTAAGAGGCAGTCTGCTAAAACTAACATCCGACTTTACGACATTTGAAGCCGTTTCCTACTTCTTGCTGTCGTGGCTGTGACGCTAAGTTATCATGTTATGATTTGTTTCTGGATTTGAATGATCATTGCTGCCACACAGTAATCACAGAGACCCTACATCAACATGACCGTTGATTGTTCTCCCTCATTTAGGGTACTCCCATATTCGATATATGGTGGCCGTTGCACTATCCGCAACATGTTAACGCGCCTTGATGCAATCAACTTTGCTTTGCTGTGTCACTCTACTCAAATATTTATTTTTTTCCATTAGAAAATTTGATGTTACAACACAAACATATTTAACATCATATATCTACACAACCATATAATATTTGATGGGGTCATAATAGTTTTCCTTGGAGATCCAGCCTTCGCTGACGACATTTATCTTTTTGAACAAACTGAGACAGACATGACTTGTTATACATGATGGTTTAGAATTTTTAAAACGATTGAAAGAATTCCCTAGGACGATAGAAAACTCTGTCGCCCAGGAATACCGTGGTGAAAAACATTTATTAATAAGTCTTGTGCCAGATAATGCAGCTATGGTACTGGCCATATAAAGGTCGTGCTCAATGACGAACATTCTTTGACGCTTGACGTGGAGTAAAGCTTGAGATGATAATAATGATTTTCTTCAGTCTTCTCGACAAGATTACCTACAGTTCATATTATTCCAATAAACGTAAAAAACTGTTATTCTCATATAATTATTTTAGCAAGCTAATATTTGAAAATATTTTATGCTTTATCCATTTTTTATTACTACATTTATGATCATTCTGTTAAAAATGGCAATGAAACTACTCGTACATTGTGAATTATATCACATTGTGGGTTAACTTCAAATAAAATTTCTATTTATTTACATAATACTTAAATGTGTGATTTTTTGTTATTTTATTTCTATATTTTAAATTAATTGTTTACAATGTTTAAATTTATATTATTTAAAAATTCTCAAAATACCACACTCTTAAGGTAATAATTATACGTTTTTATTATTAATTGTTTTATTTAATAATTAATTACACTTATGTAATTAAAGTTTTTCATTTTGTGGACTTATAAAAATTAGGTTATGACAAATTGAATAAATAAATTTAAAATTTCTGTGTAAAATAAATCAGAATTAATAATATTTTTTAATTTTTCAGCACTATAAATAATAACATTCCAAAATTTAAATATAATTTTACAAGATATATTAAAGAATTACCAAATATTGGTAAAACAAAGGGACCAAATGTTTGTAAACAAAGTTCATCGTCATCATCCAAACGATCATCAATTTTATTTAATTCCTTATTATATGGAACTGCAGGATTTTCTACAGGATTATTAGTTATTAAACAGCGAAATTTTTTGGCAATTTGTCAATCTGATAGATTATCAGGTAACTGTATAATAATTGAAAATATTAACGACATGTTTGGTAACATTAAATAAACAATATCCTTCTTTTCATAGGATTTCAATTAAAATCGTTAAAACAAAATTCAGATGATACGAAATTTGATTGGAAAAAATTCTGGATTTATTTGAAACCACATCTATTAAAGTTTATAGGAGCTATTTTAGTATTTATACAAAAAAAAAAAAACAATTGAATTATTTTTTTATTAAATAGCAATTCAATTTGTATTTTATCTTTTAGGCAGCGTTAGCAGTTGCTTATTTTAATATAAAAATTCCAGAACTATTAGGAATATTTATTAATTCATTATCAAAATATGCAAAAATTGGTGAAAAAGTATTTGATTCTTCCAATTTTTTAAAAGATATGAAAAAACCTGCTGTTAATTTATTTGGAATGTATATTTTACAGGTATTGATTTAATGTAATGTGTCTCTTCTCGTACAAATGATTTGATTTTATTTTATTTATTTTTTTTATTTTTAATTTTCAGTCCTGTTTTACATTCATTTATATCCTTTTATTAAGTCAAATTGGTGAACAAATAGCGGCAAAAATAAGACAAGATTTATTTAAACAAATTATCATTCAAGATTTGGAATTTTTTGATGAAAATCGTACCGGTGAATTAGTTAATCGGTAAATGATAAAAATGTTTTATTTAATATTACATTAAGTAAAATTACAAAATAAAAATCTTATCAGACTTACAGCTGATGTACAAGATTTTAAATCATGTTTTAAACAATGTGTTTCACAAGGTTTACGAAGTATTGCTCAATTAATTGGTCTGTATACATAAAATTATTAACAAAAATGTATGTTTATTAATTAATTTTTCATTTATTAGGCGGTGGCATATCATTATTTTTAATATCACCGCAAATGGCTAGCATTGCATTAATTTCAGTACCAATTGCTGTTTTTGTAATGTCAATGTTAGGCGGTTCATTACGTAAATTAAGTAAACAATCACAGGAACAAAATGAACGTGCAACATCTGTTTGTGAAGAGGCTCTATCTAATATACGAACGGTACGTTCAAGTGCATGTGAATATACAGAAATTGAATTATTTAAAAGAGAAACGAATAGTGCTGCAAATGTTGCACAACAATTAGGTATTGGCATTGCTGTTTTTCAGGCTTTAACAAATTTATTTTTAAATGGGTTTGTCATATTAAAAAAATATTTTGATGGTTTTTATTATAAATTTTCTATTATATTGTTATACAAATATAGTATGGTACTTTGTACATTATTTGTTGGCGGTCATATGATGGCAGTTGATAATTTAAGTCCTGGACAATTAATGGCATTTTTAGTTGCAAGTCAAGGTGTTCAACGTTCATTATCTCAGGGATCAATACTTTTAGGTACATTAATTCGTGGAATGACGGCAGGTTCAAGAGTTTTTGAAGTAAAGTAAATAATATATGCAATATATGCTTTAGAATTTAATTTTTTCATTTTTTCTAGTATTTATCAATTGAACCAAAAATTGATTTAATGAATGGCATTCAAATAAATGCAGATGAATTAAAAGGTTCAATAATATTTAAAAATGTTTCATTTTCTTATCCATCACGATCAGATCAAGTAAGAATTTTTACAATATCATTTTTTTTACAAATCGTTTTTACAATCGGTTTTTTTTATTATTATTATTATTATCCAAGGTCGTTTTAAAGGATTTTAATTTAATTTTAAAACCTGGACAAACTGTTGCATTAGTTGGTTCAAGTGGTTCGGGTAAATCAACGGTGGCCGCACTTTTAGAACGTTTTTATGAACCAACATGTGGTACAATAACATTAGACGGTTATGAATTGAAAGGTAACTGCCAATAAATGGAATTTAATTTAGAAACAAGTTAGTTTTTATTATTTATATTTTTTTTTTTTAACAATTTAAGATATTTCACCATATTGGCTAAGATCCGAAATTATTGGTTTTATTGAACAACAACCAATACTTTTTGGTACATCAATTTTTGAAAATATTCGTTATGGTAAACCAAATGCGACTGAGGCAGAGGTATTAATTAAATATGTTCCATATAAATGAATATTTATTGTTAATAATTTTTTTAAACATTACAATAATTAGATTCATCATGTCTCAAAATTATCACAATCACATAATTTTATTACATCACTTAGTGATGGCTATAATACACATGTTGGTGAACGTGGTATACAACTGAGTGGTGGACAACGACAACGTATAGCTATTGCAAGAGCCTTATTAAAACAACCAATTGTTTTAATATTAGATGAAGCAACAAGGTATGTTTGAATAATGTTTTTTTTATTTTTATTTTCTGTATTTAATATATTTTATTTAGTGCATTGGATGCATCTAGTGAAGCAATTGTTCAACAAGCATTAGATACAGCTATTTTAAATTGTACAACATTAGTAATTGCACATCGTTTATCAACAATTAGAAATGCTGATTTAATTGTTGTTTTAGATCAAGGACATATAACTGAAGTAAATTTAAATTAAACTAATTTAATTTTTTTTTTAAATTGAAACAAACAAAAATACAATTTTAGAAAGGAACACATACTCAATTAATGAAATTAAAGGGAATTTATTATGGCTTAGTCAAACAACAGGAAAAACAAGAAAAAGATGAAACAAATCAACAACGTTCTCATGGATAATTCATTTATGGGGTAATTTAATTATTATTATTTACGTTGTTATATTATTTATAATTGTTTTATATAATTTTAGTTAGTTCAATTGATATATTAACGAAAGAAATTAAATTTAAATTTACACACATTAAATGTTAAAATGTTAAAATTTTGTATTTTATATAATGTCTTGCAATGGCGTTTCAAGAACTTTTTCAACTACATAGAACGTTCACGCTGTAACAGAAGTTAACTTATAACTAACTCATAAAACATTTGAGACAAAGGCTAATCGATTACAAGATAATGACCATAGTTCTGTTAAATTTTTTGCAACTAGTAGTAAATACCATTATCAGCATCATTACCATCTTAACCTTTTACGTCTCAAGGGCGTATTAACACAAACTTTTTAGTTTAGATCACACACAATTATTGACATATGTATCATGATTGAAATACTTGTTAATAATGTTGTATCTATACTTAAAACGGGTCCACGTGTACCTAGAACTACCACTATAAATTCGGTACCTATAACCAATATTATTGGAGGCTAACGTGATCCTAAATCACCACTTACTCTTCCTGCATTTCACTTCAATTTCTTCCACCTTGGAAATATCTATCATCAATCTATCTACAAATATTAATTCATAATAAATTCATCTTCATAATGTCATTAAAGCACTTGTTCAATTCGCCAATACTACACTCACTGGTCAAAAAAACTGTTACTACCTTGAAATTTATTTCAATTTACATAGACGCCATTGCCGGAACAGCAACAAAACAGAGATTCAACTCTATGTGGGTTACTCCCTCAATGTTACTACTTATTTATCGATCTCTCAGTTGAGTTTCCGATATCGGAGTGACGCGTTTCGACTAGTTGTTCCTTTTTCCTCCGATTTACCCCCTTAGTCACTAGCTTTTATAATCCTTGTTTCCCAATTTTAGTCCCAATTAGTTTCCAACTTTTCTCTTTTCTACATTATCATGTCTGTATTTGTACAATCAGATCAGTATTTGCACAATAAGCATCTGGGTGCGATGCGCTGTAAATGTAAAATAGTTATTTTTCACGAATGATGTACAAATATCATGTAATAAATTTTTGAATCATGATTTTAAATACTGATGACGACACGTGAATGTAAAAATGGGTTTAAGTAAAATTGATGATTGTCTGTCACTCAATTCGTCACACTTCAATTATACTAATCTATCATTTAATTAGTTCGTAGGATGACATATACTATTGACAAATCCATATGATTTTTAGGAAGTACCAAGCCTCAAACGATACGTGTCAATGTATTGTATGAAAATCTGACATTTAGTACACAAGTGACAGTGGTTTTAGTGACGCTGACACCTTAAAGATATCAGAAGGTATTGTATTCAAAATTTTGCCTGAACATGAGAAAGTTCTGTTCGAAATGAAATGGGCACCGCCTATGTTTACAGTCGACCAAACAAAATAACGCATCAACGTGTCAGAGCGCTGTTTGAGCCTGTTTCAGCGGTATGTTACAATGGATGGAACATATATCCATCACTACACTCCAGAGTCAAATCGACAGTCAGCTGAGTGAACAGTAAAGGAAGAAAGTCGTCCAAAGCGGTAAGGACCTCCGTATTTTGGGTTGTGTACTGTATTTTAGTCGACGATTACCTTGAGAATGGAAGAACCATTAATAGCGAATATTATATGGCGTTTTTGATGCATTTGAATAAAGTCGAATTTTGCCAAAAAGTTTTTGTTTTATTTACGAACTTATTGAGTAGTGTGCTAGAATGAAAATAATTACAAAAAATACACAAACTTACGTCATATTATCCTAACTTTGGTAGACAGAACTACTTTAGAATATATAAAGAGACCATTGACATCAATTTTGAATTTAGCAGTAAAACTTTTTAACAGTGTAACAAATATAAAAACTAGTACAATTCAGCTGTCATAGTTTAGTACATTATGCAACTTTATAGTATTTATTTCTTGTCGTAGCCATATTGATCGCGCCCTATAAAAAAATCTCAAAGTGAAATGAATTTATATATTTTCTGTTTTTTACTAAATTCAATGAAATAATTAAAAGAAAAAGATTCTACAAAGTTTTAATTAGTAAATTAAATGTTGAAATTAATTTAATTAATATCGGATATATAGGGAAAGTGGTAAAATTTCATTGTGTTTACCAAACGAATGGCGTGAATGTATTTTTTGGTGTGTGGTTGTGTATTGTAAAAAAGAAAAAGTTTTTATTTTAACTTTTATTTAATTTATTTTTCGTTTTTATTTGTTTTTTTTTCTTCTCATATTTCTTTTCCATAATTATAATTAACACACATTTAATTTATTAAAGAAGCTTAAGTGTAATTAATTTTAATTATAATAGTGCTTATTTTTTGTTTTTTATATTCTTAATAAATCAACAGACTTAAAAAACAAAAGTAAAAAGACAAAAAAAGAAAAAAAAAAAAAAAAATGGGTAATTGTTTCAGTAGTCAAAAACAAGATCCGGATAAGGATAAAGTTGAAAGACCAATTGTGCTACCCGATGATCATAATCCACCGATACCACAACCAACACCACCAGCCTCAGATCAAATACGACCAGTACCAATTTTACCGGATAATGAAACAATAAATTCCAATGCAAAAATATTTGTGGCATTGTATGATTATGATGCACGAACCGATGAAGACCTGAGTTTCCGTAAAGGTGAACATTTGGAAATATTGAATGACACACAGGTGAGTGATATGTTAATGCAATGATATGTTTATGTATATTCTTGAAATAGTTACATGAACTAATTCTGCAGTATTGTTAAACTCTGAATCACATTCAATAGTGACGGATTCCATGTAATTTTTATCACAATTTATGTAATTATTTAATTCAATGAAATTATATTTATGCAAAAATTATTCTGATAAAAAAAAATGAATGTTTTGTTTCCTTACAGCTTATTTTATTAATAATAGACACATAAATTATTCAATTATTGCATAAAGTTAGAATTTTAATAATGTAAAGATTACATTTTTTACTAACATCAGCAAAATTTATATGACTAAAGTTCAGCAATGTGTCTCCTCTCTCTTCTATATAAATGGGAAAATCATAAGTATTTAAATATAGGATTTAATAAATGGTTTTGTTCGTACCGGAAACATATTAAATAACTAAGGTTTAATGTAGAATTTTAATTTAAAATATGATATGGTATTAGAGACTTGCATGTCAACGACAATGCAAGTCCAATTGTTACTTTGGCAAAGTAAATCACATTACTTTTAATAATACTTATTTTGTTATAACTATTTTTATGTATATGTAAAATTTAATAATAAAATAATCGTTTGCAATGTCGTTTAACTCCTATCTTTTCAAACATATTGAAATTCTATCAATTAGTAGTCTTCCAGTTTTACACTTATCTATAATCACATAATCATATCTTAAAAGTATCATTCCTTTACGTAAAATTGGGTAATTTAATTATATACAAATTTATTCAGATTAATGTCTATAAGATCGAGGTATTTCGTTCATTGTAGTGGTATTATTTTATTGTTGGGTGTCACTTAAACGCATAGGTCTTGTTGTTGAAACTTTAAAAACTTGAATTAATAAATTGAATATCATATTCGTATACAATATATAGGATCAGATAGTACAAATTAGTTGTTAACCAAATTGAATAAGTCCAATTATATAGTTTTTCGCGAACTTATATTAATAACGAATTGAATGTCAGCAATAAGTTGTACTATTTGAGCACACAACACAATGTAGATAACGGTAATTAAATTCCTATGACAAAACCTTGAATGCGTTATGTCAGCTGTCGCTGATAACAAATAACCTCCTATATTGAAGATGAACTGGGATACCATCGCATCAATATTGGATCCAATTATTGATGAAGTGCTATGATATCAAAATCAAATGAAAAAATATTGTGTGCTAATTAAATTACCAATTAATTTAATTTGATTAACGATACTATCAATCTATAAACTTTGTGTCAATAAATGTCTAAGTCACATTCTTAAAATTTTATTGACCAAATACAATATCGAATGAGAATTTATAGAAACTGGTTGAGCTTAATATGATGACCTAGATTGTCCACTTAAAAAGTGGAAATTATTCGTTCCAACTCATTGCCACCACAAATTTTAACATTGTGTAAAAATTTAGAATATGATGTGATGTTTATTTATCAATTGTTCATCATCTGAACCTTTAAGCCTCGAGGTCGCATTTGACGGCATTACGATGTTAATTTGCCATTTCAAAATTCAAATATGCATGTAACATCAAATTTAAACACATATAACTATAAAAAAATGAAATTTGCCAACTGGAAAATATAGGATCAATCATAATTATCCAGTTAATACATTTGAATATTTTAATAGAGTGGTGCATAAATCCCCAGTTACCTAGTTTATTGTTGAATTGTTTTTCAACCAATTGACAGACACGACAATACCATCACCAATAATACCCGACACGTCAAGGTGCACGTATTCACGATTTGATTTGAAATTTGTTTAGATATATATTCACATCATCAGTCCTATTACACTCAGAACATTGCTTAACAATTATATTATGCTAGCTATAGATGCATCTTGATTATCTTAACAGTGTTATTAAATTTGTTCAAAATATTGTTTCAAGTGTAGAGAACCATCTGCCTTTTGGTTTACTTATTCAGTGTATCTTACTCTCATTTATTATAAAAAATAAAATATAGTAATATATTCAATGCCAATTTAACACAATAAGTTTGTGGTCTACGCATTATTTGACCAAACCATTTTAATCTACTTTCAGTGATCATTATTAGTGATGAGAGTAACTTTTAAACTGCCTTGAATATAGTTGTTTTTAATTCTGTGCTTCAATGTTACACCGGATGGCCATCTTAACATTCTCATCTCGGTTGTGTATATTTTGTGCATATGATCTGTTTTTACTGTTCAACATTCAGAACCATAAGTTATTGTTGGTCGAACAATAGTTGTCGATGATGATATTCAACATCGAATAAAGTGCGATTGGATCAAGTGGAGATCAATGTCTGGAGTTTTATGTGATCGATAATGTCACTAAAGATAAAGGTGAAGGTTCATACACCTTCCCCTTGTTGTGATAAGTGATCACAAATATTTGTACTTTTCTGTAACGGGAAGTGGATGACCGTTCAATAGGATCGTGTCTTTTTGAGGAGTGAATCGAATACATTTACTCTGTTTTAGTGTGACTGATACGTAGTCCGTTGACCTCCAATAACGAATTCCACAGATTTATTTTGCATTCCAATTCAATTTGATTCTCACTTATTAATACTATGCCATCTCCTAATAACATAGTCCATGGAAACGGATCGTGTATTGTACCAGACAGAAATTACATATTAGTTATAAAGTTTAATGGACTTAATGCAATACTCTGATGCACACCAACGTTTACATTGAATGAGGTAGATGTTTCACAATTTGTTCGGATTCTAGTGATCTATGAATGTCATATAAAGGTCTTTGTTATTATCTCTGTATTTTTCAATCACTATACGAAGTTTTTGTTCAGTATCAGTTGTTGATTTGCTTTTCACGAATCCGAAGTGATTTTCTGAAATATTAATTAGAACACGTGTCCAAATTTCTTTCCCATATTTTTAAGGTGTATGACGTAAGTTTGATTCCTATGTAGCTAGCGCAACTCTGTATATCTCCCTTATTTATAAAATGGTAAGGGATAACTTCGTCTCCATAAATTTGTCATCGCACCTCCGTTTAAGTTTAAGATCTTAGTTAATAAATTTGCTAACCATTGATTCCCAAAATTGCCCAGATATTTCCAAAGATCTGATGGGATGTCATCTGGACCAACTGTCTTATTTCGCTTCATCCATTTTACAGCTTTTTTTGACTTCCAGTGAAGTGACCGCATTGACTGACCCCAGTAAAGGATTTGATACCGAAATTTGCTGATGAGAATATTTTGCATTCAAAAGCTGATTGACGTATTGCCCACTTTTCTGTCAGCAATCAAAACATGCCCACTCTCATCTTTTTTGGATTTGATAGCATGTATGTATTTGCCTGCAGTATTTCGTTTGTGCAGCAATTTTGTATATCTCGTTTCGATCGCCAGATCCGAGACACTCATATAGCTGATTTGTGGCTCTAGATTTGGCAGTAGCTACCGACCTTCTTGTTTCCCGTTTTCCTATTTTTAAATCGTTACTTGAACGAGTTCTTTGTGTCCGGGGCATTGACGTTAAAAGGCATCCAGGC
>JANSTX010052327.1:0-11565 GCA_027564355.1 Penthetria funebris | reverse complement strand
GCACAAACGTAGTTCTGGACAAATTGTCAGCTTTCGCCCACTCCAATTTCCCGATATTTGTTTATGCACTGAGATATACTATTTCATATTTTTCCAACTTTTTGAAAGTTATGCATATAAGGGGCAAAATTTTTTTAATACCACCAATTCAGTGTTAATTTAGTGAATCCATAGAATTCTTTCTGAACGTTATTTTCATTCCACTTAGTTTATCGCCAGAAATCAAAAGTTGCACTTAAAAGGATACAACGATCTTCAATATAAATTTAACTATAATACCTGTATGTATATACATGACCATGGCAAAGAACAAATGTCATAATACAATATATAATTCTAACTTCTATATAAAAATAAAGCATGATATGGATTTATGAAAGTAATTAATCTAATTAACGTATATAATAATTTCATTATTGCATGCATTTAAAAATTGAAAAAAAAGTCATAAATGCAAAGGTCAATACCATGAGAACTATTTAAGTATTTTTTACAACAATTTAAAAAAATACATAATAATAATAACTTATGCAATTTTCCCGTTAATGATTAATAGGGAAAAAATTACCGAATAATATATCAATAATTTAAAACGTAGTAAGGGTATGTTTTCCATTGACATATAACTTTAAATAAATTTCTAATTAACTGTGCAAATTAGAATGAATACATTAATTTAATTTAATTTAATTGTTCAAGAAAAATTCATTTTTCTTTAATCAATACGTTAAGAACCTGTAAAATTTGTTTACGAATAAAATGAAAGCGTTTGCTTAAAAGATACATTGGTTGAAAATTATGATAAAGCTTTGCAAAGCTTTATGTAATCAACGAAAAAAATATATAATTGACGAATTATAGATGGAGTTTCATTTATAATACAAAAAATTAAGATATTTTAGTACAAAAAATCTAGCACAGGAACGAACAGAAATATTTAAGTAATTTAATTAACATGATTTGTGTGTCTACAGATTTGTACAAACATTGATTTTATTTTTATAAACAGTTGAAATGTTTAATTAATTTTAAAAATAAATGCCTTGAAATTATTTAAATATTATATTTGAATTTTTAAAAAAACGAAAATTTTAAATGGCAGAACTACGATGTTAAATTGCTATTTCCAATATGTATGCAAATAAACATCAAATGCCAATTAAAAACTAATATAAATTTTAATTTTTCGAATGGAAAATATACAATCAACCTTATAGTTGTCGCGATATTCAACATATGAATAATTCAATAGAATTACAGGTACCTAGTTTGCTAGTGAGATATTTTCGAGAGCCCCGATAACACGACAGAAATTGGCAGAAATTATAAACGAGTTACCACGAGAATGTATAGTTGGATAAAATAACTTATATGTTAGTCGAACACTCCATTCGCCCATTAGATTTATTTTAATATTTGGAGTGTATTGATTGAGGTTGAAACAAAAATTTTAAAGCAGAAAATTTCCATTTATAATTTCCTCATATATTTTTAGTAAAGAAAATGCCTAAGTTGAACATGAAATACACTATTTTATGTATATATATACATCTATTTTATGTTAAAGAAAAAGACTTATGTCTAGACACTACAGTCATTAAATAATTATGTATTTTACTCGCAATTATTCAAACGTCAATAACTATATTGTTTAAATTATATTGTGTAACCTATTATACTCGTATGGGGTAGTTTCATTGAATTTTCATTTTCATTTAAATTTCCAATATCATATAAATGGTGAAAATAGTATGAAAAAAAAAATATACAGCTAATGTATATATTTATTAATATTTACATCAAAACCGTCAATATTGAAATATGAATGAAAATATGCGATATATTGAATTGATATATAATGAAATGGATTTATTAGATATTATTCAAGGCGCCCATTTGAGTTAAATAATAAATGTGGGCGAAATATCTAGTAAAAAAATTCTTTACACATTTGAATTGGAACGTTTGTCTCAACTTTGTCTTGAAACATTTCGCTAGTCTATTAAAAATTTGGTAAATCTTCTCGAGCTTAATGATTAGATTTTAATTTTAGGATAAAATACGACATTTGATATGATTACAACAAAATTAATTGAATCATTGAGGCATACAAATAATAATGCATAAACCATTGAATACAACAATATAAATATGCCGGTTTCCAATACATTAAATAAAATCCTCGATAGTTTGGAAATTAGCTACACGAAGTTAGTAAATGAATTATAACAGAAATTTTTATCTGATTGAAATTTGTGATTATTTACAATCTTAAATATCTGCGAGAAATTTATAATTAAATTATAAATTTAATAATTATAGGTAATTAAAATAGACATGTAAAAATTGAACTCTCGCCAAATAGTATCTAAACTTACAATAATTTGACTAGATGTTTTAAAGCTCAACTATATTGTAATATTTGTTTTGGATATTAACTTTAAATTCAAAATTTGTGAAAATTTTCTAACAAATCGTTTTTTAATTTACATTTTTGAATGTCTGCATCAGGTAAACATTTTTTTCTTTGATTATAATAACAATTAAAAAAAATTATTAAAGTGTCCTTTGAACACAGCATAACAAATCTTAATAAGCTTAATATATAAAGGTAAGTAGTTTAATATTCTTAATATAATCAAACGAATCAATTAGATTATTATTAGATTATCAATCAGATGAAAACTCACAAATATATTGCATAAAAAAAAACCCACAAATTAATATCCTTTGTCCCATTGTGATTAATGATGTAATTAAATTGAATTAAAGTGACACATGTGATTGTAATTTATAATTTATATATTATTTTAATTTTTGTGAAAAACTATTTTAGAATCCATTAAATTATACGGATAATAAAGGATACATCATCAAATGCACAACCAAAATGTAGCAACTCAAATTACAAACTCATTACAATTATAATTACGCACATTTGAAGCCCTAATGCATTTTAATATTAAATTATTGTGTGTACATACATAATTTTTATAAAGTGATGATTCAAATTTTGAACATGTAAGTCAGTCACATCTGTTCATATAAAAATAATAGTAAAATTTATATGAAGGAAGGATATTTTTTTATTAAAAAAAAAATCATCGAGGGTAAAAGATTGGGCCAGCTGTCCCATTCACATATTATTATATTTAATAATGTGACAAAGTATTATAAAAATTCTCATTTCTTAATGTCATAATGTCAGATGAAATATTATAAAGAAACTAAAAAAAAAAAAAAGGTTTTTTACAAAAAATGCACTTTCCTTTTTGTATCCTGTTTTCCAGTTTGTTTGTTCAATTAAAGCATAATATACTTACATATATTCGTATATATAAATTAGAGGTTAAAGAACTTTATGAATGAACAGTAAAAAAATAAAAATACGATACGTAAACAATAAACAATAAATGCTAATATTAATATGGATATCTTAAAAAGGATATTTGTAAAGGATTTTTTATATATTATAAAAAATTCAATAAAATGTATCAATCATTTGCTATTTAAATGTTTGATTCAAGATATTATAATTTAATAAAATAAATTCAGTTTAAGCAAAAAAATTAAAATTATTCTTGCAATTTTAAAACAGAAGTTCAAAAATCGTTTTGTTAAAAAAAAATACTTTAGAAAGTGTTTAGTACACTTTTTAAACACTTTTTAAAATGAACATACATTTTTAATTAATTTATTTAGTGATTGATTTTATACATTTTTTTTTTTATTTAATTAATTATTAATTTTAAAAACTACAGTGAATTAAAAATTTTAATTTATTTAATTTTTTTTTGTTTTTTATTAAAATTTTTGACTGCTTTGCAAAAAGTTTTCAATAACATTTGAAAATAAAATCTCAAATCTCGCGACTTTTCTTCACGTCACAAACAAAACAACTGATTTTAATTTCATGTTTTTTGTTTCGATTTATATGACTATATACTTTATAAATGAAGGGATGACGATTTAGAAATATAACACAATAAACACATTGGTTTAAATGGTAGAAAAACTACTAACCCTCAACAATGGGATGGGATATAAAACATTTTACCGATTTTTGTTTTTTTTAATAATAACATTTTTATTTAGTATGTATTTACTAAAAATACGACAATCACTCTTAAAAGTGTATTGCTAAATAAAGCTATTTAAATTTTATCCATTTCAATTCAGAACTTGTAATAGTTAAAACAGAAGATTTTGGCCTTTCAACGTCTGTTTCAGGCAGTAAAAAACGGAAAATTGTTATTTGGTGATTAGCCAGGACTATATTAGTAAATGCAAATAATTTGGGGAAAATTTTTTGACGTAAAATCAAATATTTTTGTTAAATATTTAATATAACCTGTTATAATAAAGTATGCAAATGTTCAGTTTTAAGGTAATTCCAAAGAGAATTGAAATTTTGAATCAGTGAACCAGAGTTGAATAGGTCAAATTTTCAACTAAAGTCGATTATATACAAATTTGGAAATATTTAATTTGGAATTTGTTTATTGATGAACAAAATAAATAAATTATATTCAAAAAATTCGATTCATATTGAATTTTGTGGTTTAAAGTCAATATCATAGATGAAAAATGGCATTGAACCCATTGAGTTATTAAAAATTTGAGTCCTTATTTTAGCAAACGAACAGCGTAATATTGAATGCAAAATATGAAACAAGAAGTAATCTCATCGATGCCTTAATTTTTCTTATATCCTTCGTTTCATTTGGTAAAAAGATTATAGAGAACTAAATTAAAAATATAACCATTACTCATTTCGCCCATTACAAAATATGGACAGAACTTCGATGTTTAATTGCCTTTTCTAATAAGTGCACAAACGATCAATTGTCTACCAAATCAATCATAATTTACAATGTCTGAATCGACTTTGTGGTTTTGCCATAATTTACAATGTCCAAATCGGGTTTAGTTGCCTATATAAGAATTAAATAATTCACGACACAAACTTACACAAAAAATTAATTAGGTAAATAATGACATCACTTTGATACAAGAAGAAATTAAAAGTTTGTCAACCCTGGCTAGACTTAATTCACGAAAATATTAATAATATTAGGGATGGTAAATCGACAATGCCATGTTATATTACAATGTGCAATGCCTAAAGGTACAATATGTGGAAGGCATAATAATAGTATTATAAATTCGAATACGAGTATATATACATATGTGAATAATGAATGAGTGCATTTTATATGTTGTTACTGTTTTTATGTATGTAATAAATATATTACATATAATTTATGCATATATATATATGGAGATCCCCAAGGTACTAACTGTGCCGGGAGACAACGAGAACATTATTTAACTGCATACATTACAATGGGGTGATTTAAAATCACTTTCGATTTTTGCATAAGCTATACATTATTTAGAATATTTGGTGATATATACGTTAATATACCATATAAATATACACATATATAAATATTTAATTTACATAAAGGACAAGGTTTAACAATAGGGAAAAATATAAACGTGGGAAGAAATTGTAATTTATTTTTCTCTTTGAGTGGATTATATTTACATTTAGCGAAATATATTCTTCTTTCAAATATTGAAACAAAAAATAAAGGGAAGAAAATTGAATTAGGCTTATTATACGCTTTCTTTCTACACTGGATATAGAAGAAGCAGAAGCCAAATTCATCACAATCATAATAATCTTATATACAATGTACAAATTAGATTCTTAATTGTTAACATTTCATTATGATCCACATATGAAAATACACATTAAATTTGCTATTCGTAGGAGAGTTAGACGTCACATTCTTTAAGGCCACTAAAGCACACAGAACATTTTGTGGTGACCGATGTTTGAACAACCATATGTAACTTGCAGTGGTAAAATCGGATGCACGACAACATACTTCATATTAATTATTGTGTACTGTCAAATTTAAAACGCAATGTCGCACTATGTGAACTTTGAACCAAGCTTTACACATATACAGGTTATGATGATATATGAACTACACTATACGAATTAATCTGAATAAGGAATCAAATTATACGTGAATTGAACTATTATATCAAAACTGACATTTAATGATGCCATCTGATTTAAAATACAATCACCGATAATAAATAATAAAAAACCATAAGCTTTTTACAATAATTGATTAGGGACGGCTTTGTGTACCCATTTACAAAACAAAAAATGGAAAATTGTTCGTACTCATATTAACAAATTACTACTATATACAATGTTTTCTTGGAACTTCACAATGCATGTATTCAAAGGAGTGACAACAACAATGTGACTTGACTTTGTTGATGATGTAGCCCCAATTATTCTCTAATAGAATAGATGATCAAACTGAATCAATCTTATTAGTGTTTCTGGTCACACCTAGTTCCTGATTAATTCATACCGTGTCATATTTTTTGTAACATATTATAATACTGCCGAGTTTTGTAATATATTGATATTGTAATTAAAATGGCAAAAGTTGCTAAATCATTGATATGCGATTATGAATGTAAATTATCAGTTCCCTAAAAGGTAAAAAAATAACATAAAAAATCACTATCTTGGCTTAGATTAGACTATATGACGAAAAAATACTTACTATTGCATAACCATCTGCAAACCCATTCAGAATGTACTACAAAAAAGCTAATATACAAAGTCGTTATCCTGAATTGAACGTGTGTATTATTTAAATTGTACAACCCCTAGCAGCAGTGGACATTATCGAAATTCCTAGGTATGAAATTTTTTGTATGCAGAATAATTTAAAGACATCACATTTTAAAAAAAGACTTTGTTGGACTGTTTATTGATCAAAACCACAATATTGTATAAATTTCTTCATAATATGCCGATGAATGCATGGTTTAAATAAACTTCTAGAATTGTGCAAGGATATAGACGAGAAAGAAGAAAAGTGCGTGTAACAAAAATTTTAACACAAGTTTTAAAATCATATAAATACACATAATGTAATATTCCTGATGGTAATTTTTTTCACTTTATAGTAATAAAGAAAATATGTAAATACCTTATAGGATTTGGATTAGAAACATTTCATTTTAATTTAAACATTTGAAAAACTGCATCAACACACAATAAATACATTTAAAACCTTGAAACTTAAATAATCTTCCGTAATTTTTTAAATTATCAAAATAGTCCACAAGAAAATATGAACGTAAAATACAAAAACCAAACAACAACTAACAAAATATAACAACTGTCAAACTGATGTGATCTGGTACAATACGGATGCTAGTGCGCATGTCCATCGCACTGGTTCTCAACCTTTGCAATGTTAAAAGCAATAGGTAAAATATTCAAAAGTTAGTAGGTTTCACCACGCATGTTTTTTAAGCAATTTGTTAAATTTTGCTATCTGAGCATGTTTGTGCGCTGCGACGAATAGAAATCGTTCGTAAAATAGCGAAAAAAGTATCATTTCGCTGCAAATAATGTACAAGCGGGTAATTTTTAAAATTTTAAATAATATTTTTTTTGAATTTTTCAAATTTGTGGTGAAATGTGATGAATATTGTTCTAATACATTTTTGTGAATAATTTACAATCGATATGATAATGCAGATGGTTATCAATCAGTTAAATGTCGATGAAGTGATAAGTACGTTGAATTGTCAGTTGGTCGGTTTTAAATATGGCTGCTTGTTATATTGAATTGTACAACAATTAATTCATAAATTAATTCATTTTCTTTGTTTATAATTTATTTTATGTATTATATGAATTGTTTTTTAGTAGTTGTGATAAATATCGTATTTTTAGTTTATTTTAACTTGTGTATTATGTGTTAAATATAGCTTTAAAGTGATGCAGACCTCTATGGATGTTTGGTTACTACATGTTGGTATTTTTTAAAATTCTATTTTGAGTACACTAACTATATATATATATATATTAATAATATATGGAATATATTATTTTATTTATTATTGCAGAAATGGATGCTTTAAAAACTGTAGCAGTATACACTTAATTATTCCTTTTATTAACGTCATGATTGATAGCAAATATGGTAAGTTTAATATATATTTACAATAAGATTAGATTGTTTTGAATAGTTTAGCAATTATGGGTTCATTTTCGACTACTTTTTTTACACTTTAGTGGCTAGAATATTGAATAATAGGCTCCATGGTATTTTCGAAATAAATTTCGAATGAACTTGAGAATATTTTCCACAAAAATTTCTTTGGATACAAAAGTACATCATAATAAATAATTGACGATAATCCGAGTTTTGTGATCTCAAAACTAATTATAATAAAATTTAAGTACCCAAAATGAAATTACTAGTAATGCTTCAATACTTTTTTTAACAAATAGAATTTACTCTAATTATTCCTCTTACATACATACAATACAATGATTTTAATCAATTATGATCAATAAATTTAGAGATAAAATCCATTAATTCTATCGTAAATATATAAATATTTAATTAAATCAATTGGAAAATAAACGTTACACATGAATTCATTCGCTTAAGAGTTTCAGTGCAATAATGTATTGATAGTGCTTGTAGTGATCTTCAAACATATGAATATGTAGCCAAATTAAAGCAATAAAACGACATGAAATTTAAATCGATTTTATAATTAACGGATATTATTAGATCTACAAAGGATTGCCTCATCTTAAAGAGATCATCTGCATTCATTAATTTATCAATAAATACAACTGGAAACATATCACTTTTTTTAACAAAATTTAAACCATTTAAAAACATAAATGATGCATTTTTTAAATTGATCGTTAACATTGGAAATAAATATCTTCACTGTAATGTCATTTCGGCAATTTTTAATAATTATAACACAATTTAAAAAATTAAATTTCAATTTGATTGCTCCTCCTATGGAAAATAGCAAATTAACGAAAAATTTACATTGATAAATACGATAGGTAAACAAAATTCTAAACAGATTTTTTTGTTTGCCAGTTTCATTTATTAATTTATTATTAAGAATTTAAAATAAAATCTTTTTAAATTCTAGTAATGGTTTTACATTGTTTGGTACTACCACTAGGTGTATATTTTAATTATTTTATCGCTGCAATCAACTTAAAGAGAAATGCTATAACTTTGTAATAAAGTTATTTAAGAATACATTTGAAAGAGGAATACGTCCAATTTTTTTCATTGACATATGCTGACATATGTTCTACTAGTAAGGGTTTAAAAAAATATACGTAATATTTTTTTTTGAAACTGTTAAAATCATATTTTGATTATCATCGTGACATTCATCCTAACAAGAGTAGTAAACATTTAAGAAAAATATCTTCAAATATTGAATGATCAAGGTTCAATCACTATGATGCCTCAATCTTAAACCAAGCTTACGTACTACACGAAGCATTAAAAAACTATAAACTATAAATTGTTTAAACTAACTTTGATTATAATGGAGTTAAATCAAGTAAACCGTAAATGATTTTTAAGGTGCAGGAAACATTGTACCATAGGCAATATAAAGCATTAAAATAATAAATAATTATATAATGTTTACAGAAAATTGTGGAAAAATTTTTACACGTAAAAAAAACACGATTAACCTGTTGCCAAATGCCTTAATCAATTAAAATCTAATAATGTCACAATAATTCTTCATTTAAGATTTAATATTTTAAAAAAGAAAATCAAGTCGATTGCTCAGCAGTTATTGGGGTCATCATAATTGAACCAAAAGTATATCCATTTGTATGGTGTTTGCATTATCTATTCACAAAATAAATAGCAGCTAAAGATAAAAAATGATCTAGTTTTACCGTGTGTGTTATCGAATAATACCCTTGCAAAGGCAATAATAATAATACCCTTGAAAAATTCTTCTACGGCACAACCTCATGTTCGAGTATTAAATGCATATCCATTTATTTGGTTTCAACTATAACTATTCACAAAATATAGTAGCTAGCTTACTCAGAAATGTTCAAGTAATTACCGTGCTAACGAAAGACCTCAAACATTTTATAATATTTTCTGCAAAATTCTACAATAGTGTAAAATATTTTAGAAAATCTTTCCAAACTGCGATGAGTACCATTTATCACAAGGTTCTCAAAATTATATCTATTTCTTTGATGTTTTAATTATCTGTTCACAGATCAACATCATGTTAATAAAATTATATTCTGCCAAATTCATCAAAACTAAAGGGCATTTTCTGCATTATTCTTTAAAAATCTGTTGAAAAATTGAATTTTGATTATCAATAGCTAGAGACAAAAAAAAAAAAGCACATAGAATGCTCAAGTTTTTTTTTTTTTTTGTCATTTTACAAAATACTATGTGTAGTATCCTTGCAATTGCAACAAGACAGTTGCATTTTTTACATAATTCTAAAGTAGAATAAAATATTTTAGATAACTAACTAAATATAATGAATAAAAGGTTCATATAGAATTGTTGAAGTTGCAATATCATGTCACCGAATTATTAATCATCAAAACTGTTCAACATTCTATAACTGTTTATAAAATGTTTTCAAAAAACATCTCAAAATAGGAACATTTATAAGATCAACACTATTATAAATAGGTTTTTTAAAAACATATTCAATTGTTTGATGGTTTCAGATGGAAACATTTTTACACAGAAATGCTCATGTTATTTTTTTAACGTTTATGTAAAATAATTGTGACAAAGTTCTAGAGCAGAATAAAGTGTTTTAGAAAATCACTCAATATTGCGAACTGTTAGGCTCACCATGGTGCTCACTTATATAATCTAGAGTATCGAAGCTATATGTGTTTGATATAGTTATACTTTCATTATTTACAGCTACGACGAATTCTGTTAAAAAAAAAAATGTTTAGCAAAAGATGAATTAGTCACGCAGGTTGTTATAAATTTCCAAACATATTTCCAAACATTAATATTATAAGATTAGATATGGAAATTTTCTATAAGTAGGTCTAGTAGACAGAGTACGATGTATCTATGCTTGCGAAAGACGTTACAGATTGCGATGATTAGATTAAAAGAATTGATTTAAGATGCTTCCAAATAGTTATTTGAATTAGATAATAACAAAATACTTAAAAAGTATAATTTGAGTTTTGATTGTAATTTTTTGCGTTTTAATAAATATAAAAACATAAATTGAATTTAAATCAATGTAAAATAAAGTTGATTTATTAATTGATTTAAAATTCATTTTATGTTTTAAATTTAAAGTATGATTTTTATTTGTTTGATCACTTAAAACTTTTGTGTTCTATGGCTCTTCATAGTCGAATTTATATTTTCTATTAATTTCTTCATTTATATGTTTCATATTAATGAAAAATTGCAACCCGATACTAAATAGCATAATAAAATATAGTTATTAATTTTTAAAAAAAATTAACTATAGGTTTTAAAGATTATACATAAAATGATGGTGATGATAAATTAAAATAAAATAAAAAACGATTTACTAACATGAAATTATCCATAAATATACAAAACATGCAAATAAATATTTTAAATGGAAAACAAACATATAAACGCGTTATTGAAATAGACAATTTTTAACGTTTTAAAAAATGAAGAAAAT
>JANSTX010052315.1:0-28278 GCA_027564355.1 Penthetria funebris | reverse complement strand
ATTATTATTATTATTATTATTATTATTATTATTATTCTTATTATTATTATAATTAATAATATCGTTCTCAGTGTTTTTCCGGTTAAGTTAAATTATTTTGATATTTTAAATAGCAAAATAAAAATTCAAATTTAGTTCAATATTTTCTACTAGGTGAAAAACGAACGCTGCAGTACGTAAAGAATAAAATTTTTTGAAAAACTTACGGGTTTGCTTGCCCGTTAAAATTAATGATAAACGATGAAAATTTGCTATATTTAATACGAATATGAAATACCAAGAGAAAATTAGCTACACCAATTATTGTAGGCCCTGGAAAATGTTTACCGTATCACAACATTTTATATACTGGATTACTTCATGTCCCTAGTGTGGTATACTAGTAACATGAAGTAATCCAATTAACTTAAAATTTTCATATACGATTTTTTAAAAATTTTCAAGCGTGTGTGTATCATGTCGGTTAATTTAGTCTATAAGAAGTAAAAAGTTTACATGGGATGTGCATTTTAAAGTGTACGCCAATTTAACTCATATTTGAATATACTAAAAAACATACGGATAGATGGATAGACGGATATACGGATAGACGGATAGACGGGTAGATGGATAGACGGGTAAATGGATAGACGGATAGACAGAAGATAGACGAACAGACTGATAGACGGGCGGACGAACAGACTGATAGACGGGCGGACGAACGGACATGTGTAAAATTACCATTGTTAAATTTTATATTTGAATTTCTTGGAATGAAATACATTTCCGTTGTTGTTATTATTATTAATTATTGTCTTTATTCTACTTTGTGGTCATGTTATATTATTTTGATATTTTTTAACAGCAAAATATAAATTTAAATTTAATTTAATATTTTCTACTAGGTGAACGATGAGCGATTTTATTTCACCATATGAAAATTCATTGCAAAATACGAAAATTTGCTGTAATTACTACGAATATGCAAATGCACCAGGTCCGTCTACAGAATAACAAGTAAATGTTGTAATAATATGACTATTATATTTGATTTCTCAGGGAGTGGCCATACCTTTTAATGTGTCCATATTTACGACAAAGGTTAATAGATATTTGGTACATAACAAAACTTAAAAATAACTTCAATTCTACCAAATCTATTCCATATACTTTATATAAATAAACAATAGACGCTATAAATGTAAATGTAGTTCCAATAAAAGTGTAAAGGCAACTGGAAAAACTGTAATTCCATAACTTAAAAACAACTAACATAATAAGCAAATATTCCTGATAGTTTGGATCATATTCATCTAAGAACTGATAAAGTACTGTGCATAACATTAAACTACATTGGATAGCTTGTTTATTGTGTTTGTCAACTGGTTGGAAAAAACATCGCACCTCTCTTTTGAAATATTAAAATATAATACCTCTGGTAATTATAATTGATCCTATATTGGCAAGTTATCATCGTAATGTCGCAGAGGGTTAAATAACTGGCATGACGAAGATGGACACCAAAAAAAAAAATTAGAATTTAACCCTACCAAGGTTAATAGAAGAATAGAAGACCATAAACTATTGACAACAGAGTACAGACAGTTCGCTTAACCTCTACTTTAAAATTTATATACGATCTCTAGTGAATTTTACATATTATTCGTACTTATAATATTTTATAGATTTTTAAAATTATAAAATTAAAGTAAATCAATAAAAAATCTCTCACAACATCAGCATCATCTCAGATCGCCGTGTGCACTGTTCCTTATGTTGAACATTTTTAATTGTCTCCTTCCACAATCATTGGAGCTGAAAAATCTGAGTATTTCTTTCCAAATGAATATGCAGGTCTGCTATCACCCGGTTTATGGTCACGTATTGATACATATTTATTTGGTCCAGGTACCATATCAGGTTTTAAATTCACAAATGAGCCTTTTATTGTTATTTTCATTCTACAATCGTGATAATTTAGTTTATATTTTGCTGGTCCTGGTGATAAATCAGCTGTTAAATCATTATTGCGACGTTGACTGAAATTTATGAAATTTTTAATGTTTTTTTAAGGAATATTTATGGATGTTTAACAATATGATGGTAAATATTTTACATTGAATAACCAGGTGATCTAAATGCACATATATTGGTGCGTTTCGGTCCAAATGATGACGGTAATTTATATTCATGAGGACCTGGTAATTTTTCTGAAACATTTTTATTTATTTTTTTACCAAATGGATATCCGGGTGATCGAAATTTACACATATATTTTGTACGTTCCGCTCCAATTGTGTGTGGTAATAATTTATCAGCAGGACCAGGACCATCGTCAATAACTGTAAATAAATTGCATATTGAACAGTTTGAAAGTATTACAAATATATCTATTTTGCCGTTACGGAATTACGTGTATAAAGTCAAATATTATCCGGAACTGACACGCATTTTCGATAAACATAGTGAATTTGACGAGACACGTACTTTATGTCGTGTCCTTAAATAGAGTAATATAATGCTGATAAATAATTAAATATATAAACTGTATGACAGATTAAAATCTATTTGCAATGGCTTCAGCATTGCTACAACTTATTGTTCAAAATTTATCTAAATTAGTAAAATTTTCGTTTACTATTTTCCAATCATATTATGTTTAATAATACTAGCGGGTAATTACCATCTCTACCCAAACGCTTGCCAATATACGCTGAAAATGACTTTTGTCCATATCGATTTATTTGACCTTTAATTTCACGTAAATTGCATGCATTTGGTCCAGGACTGACGATAAAATTAGCAGTTTCTGGACGCATTCCAAATGAATATTCAGGTTTTCTATCTTTTCTTAAGTCATGACTAGTATAACCAACGGTTGGTGGTAGTTGATATCTACCTGGTCCAGGTCCTTTAAAATAAATATTCATATATTAATAAATGGGTTAAATGAGTTGAAACTCTTTGAAACCATTTTTTTAATTAATTTTAAAATTATACCAATAGAATGCATATTTTAATATTTTAAATTTGTTTTCTTTTTATTATTTTTTTTTTGTATATTTTTATAATTAAATTGAATTTATCATTGATTTAGTATTTATTGTATTGGCCTATTTCGTTTAAAAATTATTAACAAACTATGTTTAAGGGATTATGCTGCTAATTTTCTGTTTTAGTCAAAAAATCAACGCATCTGGGGTTATGTGTGTTTCAAATAACGTATGCAGAAAACCTTGAGTTATTATTGTCTATTTGGGCGTAAATCCACTTTATGGGGCGACGAGCGCAGAGGGATTAATTATTTCGGGTGCAAAAATTTTCTGGTGGTGAGGAGCCATAATTCAGCATATCAGTCACGTTTTCCACCCCTGTAAATGCAAAAAAGGTATCAAAAATTAAAAAAAAAGTTTTAGAAACCGCATTACACTCCTGTATTTTAAAGGAGAGGGGTTACAGCTATTCACATATTATTCTAATCGTGAATATCTATCTAGAAAAATATTTGTAAAAATTCACAGTTCACCCTACGTCATATTATGATAAAAAAGAAATTTTCTACCCCTGTAAGTTTATGGAGGGGGGGGGGGGTTTAGTGAAAACAATTTTTAAATTATTCTAATTATAAATACCTATCCAAAAATATATTTGCAAATATTCTACGTTGGCTTTACGCCATGTTATGACAAAAAAAGTGATTTTGAAAAAAAAATGTTTTCCACCGCTGGGGGAGGAGAGGGGAGCGGGCGACGCCATTTTGACTTTGATTCTTAAAACTCTCATTGAGGCGCAACATTCAAGGGGTCGGGGGGCGCTCTGCTCCATTCGCGTCATAAAGTGGACTTTAGCCTCTATTTGATACTAGAATTCTAAACTGTAAATGATAAATCATGTTCTGATGCCTGGATTTCAAATTCTTGAGGTTTCGAAAAAAAGCTTGTATGTATATTTATAGTTACGACATCATTATAAACAATTAATAAAAGACAAATTATTTCATTACATCAGAGCATCAGGACATGAATTTTTGTGTTCGAATACGTCTGCTTTCTTTATCCAATATTAAATACGATTTTGTTATACAATGAGAGTTTAAGTTGTTACATCAATTTTCATCAATACGATCACTTAAGTTTTTTCAGTTTGTCTGTAAGACTTATCAAAAATTATTAATAGATGTATTGTTATATGGTTATTCGGCTACTGTAACTTACAGAAACAAATTCAGAACAGAAAAAATAACTAATATTGAAAAACTATTACCTCAACAATTATTGAATTAACGAACCTTAAGAATATATCAATTCTTTCCAGAAAAGACAAGGGTTCCTTCTTCCACCTGTAAATATTTTCCTTCCACTGTACCTTGCTCATCCCAAATATGTCGAGTTTTCCACATGGCACAGCGTTTTTGCTTTCAGTATGGCTCTAACATTTCTGGTTCCAAATCGTGAATACGTTAACGTAATCTAAAGGATTTGCAAACTCAATGCTAGTAATGTAAGCTAGAATTGATGTTTTTTCCTAAATATGTGTCCATAGTACTTACTATTTTAACTGAGTGTAATTTGATCATTGATAGTGAAGGTATATAAAAACTTGGTCAGAATCCAAACTGTCAGTTAATTTTGTTAGTATGATTCGGAATTCGATATAATAATATTTCAGCATCATGAGACGCAATTATTAGAATTTATTTGTACAACAATAGTTGAATAGTTTATAAGTTACAGACTTTGTGCTACTATTACTGATTTTTAGGAAGGCTTAGATTAACAAAATTCAAATTTGTGTTAAATATGATACAAATATATACTTTATGAACTGTACTAAAGTCTGCCAGAAACAGAATACATGTTATTGCTCAGCTCAGAACACTTATGTTAGAACCGATATATAATTTAGTTTATTTACAGATAAAGTGTATCAAATTGGAATGAATATGTTCTTAGTTAAAAGGAATGTGGATAAAAAAACAAATCCACCAAATGATATACATCCGGACACATTATTTAAATCTTAATATAAATGAAAACTAATTGAAATTATGTCATATTTAATTTATTTAACTTTTTAAAGCATATTTATAACTTCAATTATCCACAAATAAAAAATGCTTACATTCTATTAAACGAACAAGCACTCTCTTCTCATCGCACAATATAGTCATTTATACAATGAAAATGTGTGTTCCTTACAAGATAAGTTAAATGTGAAATGATATGGAAAAAATTTATTAAGGATTATAAATGGATTCAATTTATATATATATATCGTTATAAATTAAGGAATATCAATTGAATTATATAAACGTTTATATTTATCATCACCAATACTCTGCTGACAATCACTTAAGACAATATCCCTATTACGCATATCAACATGCTAAAATTAAGAAATTATTGACGATATCATTATAGCCTTATTTAATTACGAAATTAAAATAAATACATACCTTAATATTTAATAGTACAAAAAATGTAAAAAGGAAAATGCCATATAAACTATTAATAATGCCAATAACAATCATTAACCAGAAAAATCCTATATTTTTTGCTACTTCACCGCCAATAATTGGTCCTAATGAGTATGCCAAACTAACAGATACTTGTTGAATAGCATAAACAGCACCGTAATTTGACAGGGTATCACCTACAAATAAAAATGATGCCTTGAAAATGGAGAAAAAGAAATATTTAACTATTTTGAATATATACTAGATGTGGACTCATCATCCGCAAATCTTGCATCCACAAGTGATGCTAACATTGGAATTAGTGCAGCATCAAGAGTACCAATGCCTAAACCTTAAAAATTAATATAAAATTTAATACAAAAAAAAAAAAAAATCAAAAACCACCCAATGAAATGTATGTAATTTTTTGTGTTACCAAGTCCAAAATGGGGAAGCATTAAGCTTGAAATTGATGTGGCTGTTGGTATCTAAAATTGATATATTAAAAAAAGAATATGTAAATTAATTCAATAAAGTAAGTTAAATTGAGCACATATTACTAACAAAAAAACATGATAGTCCAACAATTAATAATGAAATAATTGAAATTTTCATTTGTCCAAATTTATAGGCTATGGTTCCAAAAAAATTAGTGCCCACAAAATAGCCAAACGAATCTGGAATGAAAACCGTACCAATTTGCCATTTCTGAAAATTAATAATAAAAGCGAGTATATTTTAATGTATTTACTAAGAAATAATAAAATTGAAGTTTAATTAGATGTTGTGACTAAAAATATTACAAAGCCTATTTGTGACTGACAAACATTTAATTCTAAATGACCATTATCTAAAAATAGATCAAATGACAGCACCTAACCGGAGACAGGCGATACTTGGGCGATACAAAGCACATTTTACACGTATTTTATAGACATTTAAGTTGGTAGTTTTGTAAAAAATCGGAAAATATATTGAGTAACAAAAATGAGAACCTCTTGTTCAGAAAACATAAGTTACATTTGCCGAACTTAAGACACTTAAGTCAAATTAAGATCGAAACTCTAATTTATTGAATATATACTAATAGAGTGATATATGTCGTAAACCCAGCATTAGTGTAATTAATTCTATCTAAAGAGTGGCCAAAATAACTCATTGGGAAAGACACATTTAATTACAGTCAATTACAGTCAAACTGCTCAGCATTATTTGTTGTGTGTAAATGATATTTGACAATGACGGCTGTAATTTACTTGAATATTTTGACATCTAATACAAAAACGAATAATTCAATTTGCTTGTTTATCTAGAATACGCTAGAATTTATTAGAGCGATCAAGTACAAAAAATAATCTTACCTGAAAGATCTGCAAACATTGCAATGACAAAACGTGTACTAGAAAAACGGCATATTGTAAGCAATACAAAACGCTTCTCAAAATTATTGATTTCTAGATTAACATACGCACGAAGAACAAAAAAAAAAAGATAGCAGTGGAGTAGCATCATTATCGAAATCCTATTAGTGTAGTGTCAACTATCGATGAATTCTATAATCGATTTGGCAAAAAAATGATGTCTACTAGTAATCAATGTAATATTTTTATTTAGACTTAAGTATCGTATCACCTTCCAGGATCGTGGTATATAGCCATTATAATTTGTCAGATTAAAAAGATTTTTAGTAAAATCAGTAGCAAAATTCATTAGATTTAATGTCTGATACCAATTGTTGATCGTCTAGGTTATTTAGTCTTTAGATTACCAATGCCTTTTTCTCATAAGACATAATTTGTCCGGTGATTATGCTAATAATAAATCTGGGATCTGAGAGTGAAAGTTTCAAAAATATATCGACTAGATACATGTTCTTCTAAATTTGTTCTTAAGTCTAATAACATACACAATCCTCTATGATAATAGTTGGATTTCTGGTGGGTATATTGATGATTTGAATGGGTATTATTAGAGTCTTAATTTTGAGAAATAAACGTTATGAAATTATTAATAAATTTAAAGTAAATACCCAACGGTTAATGAACCAAATGATTTAAGATATTAAAGTCAAATGTTGTTCACAAAATTATCACAGAAGGTTTCGTAATGAAACTTAGATATTTATTCTCGTAAAAACGGAACACAAGTTCCAGAAGTTCATGACTAACAAAAATTCGAAAGAAAATAGCACTGTTTATAATAAATATTTAATGGCATAATAGAGAACGCATTCTAAAATATTTTGAAGCGGGTCTAACTAAATTGGCAGACATGAAAATCTCGAATTAGTAGCTGAAACAGTTATCCAATATAGTGTAACTAAAGTGTGTCTCGTACAGAATATCACCACTTCAAAAATCAGAATGATAATAAACTACTTACTTTTGGGCTCAAATTTTCCATTAACCAAATTGGTAAACACGGTTCCAATACTGCCATTGCTGATGTAGAAATGAAGATTGCAAGAAATATTTTCAAAATAGTGTTATCTGATAAAAGTGAACAATATTTGGAACCACCAATAATAATCTATTTAATTATTATTAAAAATCGTTATCACATTATTAAAATTTATAAAATATTTAGAAGGACGCATTCATTTTACCTCAGATTTTGAATTTTTCAAATCCATCGACATAAGTTGCAATACTATATTATTTAATATAAAAATTAAAAAAAATAAATAGATTTAATATAAGAATTTGGAAATAAATTACCTAAATTACAAAAAATAAAAATTGATAAAATATAAAATGGTGCTGATTTATCAACAAAATCATATAATATTCCACCAAAAGGATATCCAAGTAAGACACCAAGTGCAATACTTCCAAGTACTATACCCATTACCTTTGACCTTTTATCATCTTCTGGATATAACTAAATGTATACATTTAAATAAATTATACATTAATTAACCGATTTTAATTAAAGAATATAATTTTCCATATAAAAATTAACCTGAGCAACTAAACTCATGCCACATACACCAATGCAAGCGGATGCAATACCCTGTAATGCTCTTGCAAATAATAATGCATAATAGGAAGTTCCTGTTGCAAATACTGTATTTGATTTTGATTTAATGGATTAATTATAGTTTATTATTTTTGAAATACATTTTCTTTGTTCATATAATCTATTTATACATACATAAGGACACTGAAAATAAACACATTGTGCCAAATACGACGGGTCGATTATATCCAATTCGTAGTGTTAAATTACCAACAATTGGTGTTACACATAATTGAACTAAAGCTTTTACAGATAACAGAATTCCTATTGAACTATTTTCTTCCTGAAGATATATCCTATTTGTCTCATCATTTAATAATAAATTGACCTCATCGTTTTCCCTCGAATTTTTTATTGTTAAATTTATTGCTGCTAAATTTCCACTTATTGATGGATGTTTTCCTAATATAACTGGAACATAGTGAAGATCATATTTTTTATAGACTACACTATTTGGTATATTGTGAAGAGATACATTGCTCAATTTTGCTAAATAATCTGGCAGTATGGGAACTGAAAATAAAAATAAAATAGTGTTAGAAAATATAATTTCGAATTATTTGAAACTGTGATTTCATTACGAAGCGCATTTATTCATGGAATGACTAAAACTGTTATCCGTAACTGTCCCTTAAACTTGCTTGGAGTATGCAAAATATGGACATCAAATAGGAAAATTATATAAAAGATAAGTGTATGCGAACTGAACAGATTTAAAATGGTAATGCATCAGGTAGGACAACAAAATAGAAAAAAAACTATTCACTTTGCATGAGACTTCTATAGAGTATATTCAACATAGCAGTTGATTTGATTAGTTAGTGTATATAAGGACATTATATAGGGACAATATACACACTTCAGTTCTTAAAATCATTTTCTTCTTTGCATTCTTCATTCATAGTAAACACTTCTGCAGCTAAATTTATTTCTCTACAATTTTCTGTCATATGAATTTAATAAGTTTAATAATAGAAAACCAAGAAGCCACTTTGTGTGATGTTATATTGGTAAAGGTGTAACATTGAAACTGCATCGAATATGGTTGTTTTTAATTTTGTCGTTCAATACGATCCAGAACCATCTCGATATTCTCATTTCGATTTTATACAATATGCAAACTTCAACTTTTTGACATCACAAAATATGGTTTTAAATTCGCGATCTTCTTGACTTCTAAGTGTTGTTATAAGATGATCATCATTTTCTACATCTAAATTTAACCGCTTTGTTTTCCCATTTCGTTTGCCGTTTGTTTTCAACTGTATTTTATAAGAATATTTCTGCCAGTAATCTCTGCAGATATCACTTTGTAATGTTTAAAATACTGCAAATTGAGTCTATCACATAATATGAAATCAATCTCAGATTAAATTCTAATAGTTAATATGTTGTTAAATGTGAAAATTTTTTTTTTTTACAAAACTATGTGTTTAGTATGACCAAATTACAGGCCCAATAAGATCACCTACAATGAGTCTACATTAATTCACATTCGAAGTCTATGTAAAGTAATTTCCAGACATTTATTGAAGATCATTATTTGAATGCCAATAATTTTGATAAGTTTGGATCGCTGCGTAAATATGTAGCTGAATACATATATTATAATTTTATTCTAAGGAATTTCAGAGCATTTTCAAGTAAATTTAATGTGAACAAGAGAGGTCAAATATGCATCAATATTGAGAGATGTATAGAGAGGTCAAATATACATCAGTCCATACAGTGGAACATATACGCAGAATTAAATTTCCTCTAAATATTATAATCCATCACTCAATAAATTCGTAGGATGACATATATAGACATATAGATTGACAAATCCATATAATTTTTAGGAATTACCAGGCTTCAAACGATACGTGTCAAAATTATATTACTATCTGACGTTTAGTTCACAAGTTACAGTGGTTTTAGTAATGCTTGTAATTTTCAAAAAAATGGATAAATCTGAATTTCGTGTCTTGATAAAGCATTGCTTTTTATTGGGAAAAATACTATCCAAACAAGCTTGACAAGTTTTATTTGGACTCTGCTCCATCAGGACAAATGGCAGAGAAGTGATTTTCTGATACAAACACCGATGATGCTGAACGTTCTGATCGCCCAAATTCGGCAAACATAAAAAAAACTTCACAAAATTGTTTTGGCCGATCGCAAATTGAACTTGCGTGAGATAGCTGATACCTTATAAACATATCAGAAAGCAGTGCATTCATCATTTGGACAGCAACGGATAAAAGTCATTCAAAACGAGCAAAAACGCAAATATCAACTGCGGTAATGTTTTGACCTCCGTAATTTGGGATGGAACAAATATGATATGACGTTATTGTTGAAGGAAGAAATTGTGAAAAAATGACCCCAAATAAAGGAGAAAAAAGTGCTCTTTCACCAAGACAAATCACACATGTGTCACAAGTTGATCGCAACAATGGTAAAATTGCACGAATTGCACTTTGATTTGCTTTCCCATCCACCGTATTCCCCAGATCTGACTCTCAGCAACTACGACCTGTTTGCATATCTAAAATGAATGCTCCAGAGAAAGAGATTTGGCTACAATGAAGAAGTGATTGCCGAAATTGAAAGCAATTTTGAGACCAGAGATAAATCGTTCTACAAAAAGGGCATCGAAATGTTAGAGTAGCGTTTGAATGAATGTTTCACCCTTAAAGGAGACTATGTTGATGAATATAGTCGAATTTTGCCTAAAAGTTATTGTTTTATTGGTGATCCTACGAATTTATTGAGTGATTAGAGAACATTTTAATATAAAGATGTTCTATAGATAGTAGTTTATGGTAATCATTAAAGCACTGGTCAACGATAATTTCATTATAAAATCCTATATTTTCATGAATATGTCAGACAGGTGTCACCCAAATTTTTAAATTACACCTTTATGTGGCGAATTCGTAGCTATTATTTGAAATTATTACAATGTCTCAATATGGGCACCTTATACTGTTTATTTGTAAGTGTTCAGCATACAACTTTTGCAGAATTCAAGCAGACAACACATATGGAAAATATAAATTGGATGTTTTCTCGATATTTGAAAATCGTTATAGGGATTATTACCAGGAGAAAATGCATATTATGATATGATTGCAACTTGGCATCCTATTGTAGAACTACATATTAAACCAAATATATACCAATCAAAAGTAATCTTAAAAATAAACCACCTCGTCACAATTATTAAATTTCAATACGACACAGTATATTGTAATTTAAGGACAAAGCAATAATGCCTTTATTAATCTAAAACTAAAATTGGACAACTAACCAGAAGTTAGTGAAATAGAGTTTTTTGGCAAATATCTTTTTCTAAAAAACAGTTAGCATATGTCTATTATTAAAATTATGTTTTGCTTACCAATTACAGTTAATAAAATATTATCCAATAATAACGAAATATAAATAACAAATGCTTGAAAACATCTATCCTTATGGTTAAAATGCATTTTAAAAAACACTAAACAATCAATTCTAATATTTCACCATATTTTTCACTTTTTCTATTAAAGAAATGAATGTATTTCTTATATTACGTGATAAGAATATTCAACATAAACTACCCACGCTTTACCTATGAATAAGGATAAGGATAATTGAATTAAATTTACTGTGCAACAGTATTCAACAAGTGATGTAGCAACGAAAATTCTATTTAAATTCAGAGATACAATGAGAGGTCCTTTATATAGTAATCCTTTTGAAATGATTTTTACTTAAGCGCATATTCAGTGCATAAGAACACGATGCTATACAAAAATTTTCACATCGCATATATAGGAATTGGAGACAAAAAAGGATGTCACTTTCTATAAAATGTTTTTTAAACGCATGTGATAAATTTTATTGTAATTACCATTGATGAAAGGATTTGCATTTGCATACACAGGATTATATATACACTATAAATTCAATTATGAATACACATGTGGGGTATAGAAATATGATTCCTTAATAGCATTCCCTAAGAAAATTTATAACATTTACAATATTTTTGATTTAAACGGTTTCAATTGAGATAAATTGAATTCCGCTTCATGAACTGCATATGACATCATGAGAGAAAATCAGAAAATAAAATAGGATATCGATGAGCGAAATTGTACGATCACATTAATTATTTAAACCTAAGCTCCAGAGATGTATCCCCCCATAAGTTAAGAGACAATATGAATATGACAAATTTAAAGTTAAACTTCAATTAAGGGATAATAAATCATTCTTCGGCAATGGTCATCATTGTATGAGTATCAAGCATTTATATGGTGGATATATAATTATTTAAATTTAATTAGAATTATAAATCATTCGTATATTTATGAAAATGACAAAATAAAAGACAGAGAACATATGTCTTTTGGAAATCCTTGATCAAAAATTTAGATATTACAGTACATATAGTTGACGATAATATCTACTCTACTTTCAATTGAAAGCCGAATACAGGTAAGAACTCTGAGAACTCTCTAAAAATTGATGTGAAATTTTGAATTTCAAATTTGAGGCTTGGAAAATTAAAGCACCATGCATGTAACAAGTGTTTTAAAATATAGTTTATATGGAGTTTATGACGGGTGCGTAGATAATTACATGAAATCAAATATTTTCCGTTGATGCCGTCCACGAGGTAGACACAAAAGTGTTGATGTGAGGGTGTCTAACTAATCTCTAATATTCACTTCCATATTGGGTTTTCTATACACTGAGGGGGCCGGTTGATGATATCTCAAATTAACAACCGTCTACTCATATATTGTTTTATTATATCGACACATTATTTGTCCATATTTTCGTTTTAAAAACCATAATTTTTAGGTTCGTCTGAAGATTATTTTAACTGCATTGTTTTACAATCATGTGATTAATTATTTTTTTAAAACTTGTGTACTGTGCTATTTCAATATCAAACTCTAGTATCGAACTAATAATGGTCGACTAGTGAGGCAAGTACATTATAATAATTAATACTAATTAAGTTTTCTTTCGTCTGATAATCGTATTCATCGCCTCAAGATTCGTCAAATTTCCACAAATCCCTGTTTGATATTAGGGCATTTATTGACGAAATAACTTGAAATTGACACATCATCATTATGTATATATCAAAAATATATGAACGTTTTGAGTCTGGCTATTAAAGCGAAATATACAAAATTGCTGTACAAAGAAATGTTGCACGCAAAGCCATTCATAAAAAATAAGAGTGGAAATGTTTTAATTGCTTACTGAGCAGTAGATAATAGGTGGGGTGGAGGTAATACTTCAATCAACTTTTGAACGAAGAATATCATGAGCAGATTTTTTAATCAAATGACTCCGTTACTGAAGTATGAAGTCCTGAAACAAATCCATAAACCTATGAAATGTACCAACATTTTTAATCAGAAACAAAAATTGCAATATCTCGTAAACGGTTGGAGATAGTGACATGTAGTAAACGGTAAAATACGTACTAATGACTACTACATTTTATACTCAAATGCGAAATATTCAGTTGCAACAATTAGTCTAAAATATCGAAAAAAAAACTCGTGATATTACTGTAATTTCAGCATCTCTTTTAATTGCCAAAGATGTGCTACGACTTTCTGCATATATCATCCTCAGACACGAATACTCCATAACCGTTTCCGAGATATTTGCAATTTAATTGAAAATGACCTTGTGAAGATTATGAAGTCCTGATGGAAATGCATAAACGTATGAAATGTACTAACATTTTTAATCAGAAACACAAATTGCAGTATCTCGTAAACGGTTGGAGAATACGTACAAAGATGCGCTACGACTTTCTACATATATCATCCTCAGACACGTAAACTCTATTTATAACCGTTTCCGAGATATTTGCAATTTATATAAAATTAACGTTCTGAAGATTATGAAGTCCTGTTACAAATCCATGAACCTATGAAATGTACCAATATTTTTAATCAGAAACAAAAATTGGAATATCTTGTAAACGGTTGGAGATACTGACATGTAGTAAACGGTAAAATACGTACTAATGACTACATTTTATACTCGTAAACGGTTGGAAGATAGTGAGATGTGAAATTTATTAACTAAATTCATTGAGGCGAGACAATCTTTTAAAATTTTATAAAAATTAAGGATATACAGAATTACTGTAACTACAGAGAAATCATACTTAGTTCACATAGCTTAACAATATGGAAATAAGTTTAGAACACAAGACTTCGTGATTTAATTAATATTTCAGAAAATCGGTTCGGATTCGTCAGAGACAAGTCAACAACAGATGCTATACTAACACTATGTATAATGATAGAAAAATACAGAGATAACTAGAAAGACCTCCATTCATAGATTTTGAGAAGGGACACCTATAGATTTCATTTGGCATGCATTGAGATCTCAAACCGTTTTTTAACTATATAAGATATCGAAGATATGTCAATGAATGTTACTACTAGCATTCGAATAAATTGTGGATCATCTAACTCATTCAACGTAAACCTTGGTGTACATCAGATTTCTGCGTTAAACTGTATAACTATATTATGTAATATCTTTCTGATAAAATACAATATCCTACCCATTCCATTGTTATTGCAGATGACATAGTTGAGTTAATAAGTGAGAAACAAATTGAAATGGAAACCAAAATAAATCTGTGGAATTCGGTATTGGAGGACAATGGACTACGTATCAGTCAAATTAGAACAAAGTACTAGTATTTTCCATTTAACGGCAATCGATTGATACGTCAACAAAACACGATAATATTGAACGGTCATCCACTTACCGTTACTGAAAATTTTTAATACTTGTGATCACTTATCACAACCAGCGATAAATTCGATAATAATATTCAACATCGAATATAGTGCGGTTGAATCAAGTGAATATAAGTGTCTGGATTTTTATGTGATCGAAAAATACCACCAAAGATAAAGGTGAAGGTGGTATAAAACTGTTATTCGACTAGCAAATGACTTTACGGTTCTGAATGTCTACCTCGTCAATTTAATTTCCACTGCAAAACGACATGCCATTGACGAATTAAACTTTATGGGTTTCCTCTTATAACGATTTGAGTGTTATCCCATCATTCAACTATATATCACTAGACGCTATAGTTTCGAGTTACATGTCCGCTTCAGTTTTTACCAAGATACATATTTCGCCGACAAAATCATGATATTTATGTCAATTGGTTATACCTCATCTCAAACTAAGTCTTTGCTTTTCTTCCACACAATCTCGTTCAGTCTGCAAGCACGTTCAGTTTGTATTTGTTAATTTTTTCAGCAGTCATGCTACTACATCGTTGGTTAAAGCATGGTTCTACGATTTTAGATTGTAAATTGTGTGCGTTTTTTGTAATTCGAGACGACTTTACTCGTAGCATAAAATAAAAAAAAAATGTATTTTATATAAATATTATTTATTTATAGACGTATTTTTATAATTGCAATTATTTCTATACACAATTACTTGTAGCATGCATGAATGCTATAAAAATAATAATTTTTCTTTTTCATTATAATTGCCGAATTTTTCTCAAAATATAAGTATATACTAAATGTTATCATTATCACAGTTAATACAACAAGAAATAAGATAGATAATAGATAATAGACCAGAACGCAGTATGATCTTATCTAATAAAGAAAAAAAAAAACTCACAAATTAAAAAGTATTTTCATATCATCCATTGTTAATTTACTGCTAGCCACTTTTCCATCCAGAGCAGCAGATGCAATATTCAATTTTTTATCTTGTAACATTTTTATTCGTTCTTCTATGGTATCTTCACAAATAAATCTAGAATCGCGTCAAGAAAAATAGATTTATACATTTATAAAATTACATTATCAAATGAGTGTATTAAAATTTACTTATAAACGAATACATCTTTAGTTTGTCCAAATCGATATATTCGATCTTCTGCTTGATTTTCCAATTGGGGATTCCAATGTGGATCCATTAAAATAATATGATTGGCACCAATTAAATTTAATCCTACACCACCAGCAGATAATGATAACAATAAGATCTAGAAAAAAATAAATAAAATTGAGCAAATAAAATAAAAATAAATAATATTTCATTTCATTTATGAAGTTAGCTTCCATAATATCTTTCTTATGAGTAAATTGTAGCTGTGAATTATTTCCAAATTTCTTTCATATGAATAAAACTTCTTTGTCATAAACTTCAACATATTTAGTATTTTAATTAATGGCGATAATAATGAACAAATTCAGACTAGAAATTTTTCTTGAAAGCGACGTCTAACTCTAAATTAATTATTATAAACTTTGGGAATCACTCCACTTCATACAGTGGAATTAAACATGCTGAAGATGATGATAATTGATGCAAATAAATCAAGAATAATTTAAATCATTACGGTAACATGAAATCAATGAAATTTAAAATTATTGTAAGCATAAAATGTCTAATACGTTAAAATAACTATAGCTTGATTACTGGTTAGATCATATATGTCAAAATGGGTCACTGATATACGACACTCTTCAAAAATTATGCTTCTTTGTTACTTTACTTACCAATATATATATCTAACATTCTTATTTCTAAGTTTATAAATTTATATAAAATAAATAGTAATATATTAAGAATTATTACCCTTGGATTACTATTAGGTACATTAAATTTGACAACAATGTCATTACGAGATTTAACTGGCACTTGACCGGTTAACTTTAAATACGATAAATTCTGTTGATCTAAATGATATGTTAACAGATCCAAAACTTTAGTCCATTGTGATACAATAATAATTTTGTCATTAGTATGCATAATTTTTTCTTCTAAAAGTTCCATTACTTTTGCAATCTGCAATTTAAACAAAAAAAGAAAAAATACAAATAAAAGTCAAGTCGTTCAATTTTAATTTGTGTATTAATACCTTTGAACTTGCTCTATTTAAATTAAAAACAGGATTCGATCTTTTTAACAATTTTGCTGAATACTTTGCCAAAATTTGTTCAGTGCTTTCATTTATACCACCACTACAATCATCATTTATATTAAGTTTTTCTAATTCTTCCAATAAATTAATTTGTGATAAATTTGCACTAATTGAATTATCAAGATTAGTTGTATCATTATCGTCTTCCTCTAATAACTGTAAAAATAAAAATAAAAACAAAAAAACTAGTTACTCATTTCTATGTCTCATTTGTGTCAACTACACTGCTATTACTATATTAACTAGTAATAAAACTAACCGCATCAATTAAGCCTGGATGACAACAAATTTGTCTCAATCTCAATATTAACATTAAAATTTGAAACGATTTGATTTCTCGATCACCGAAATGTATTTTTTCAATAAGTTTATCACGTTTATTATTACCAACTGTTAATTTTGCATTGCTATAACCACCACCATCACCAAAAACACCACCACCACCACCACCACCGCCATACATAAAATTCTTTTCATAATCCCTACTTTTCTTTTGTTCCATAAATTTTGAGAACATTGTTTTTGAATAGGCCAACACTTTCTGATAAACATTCATTTCATTCTTATCAATTTTTATAGTCACCAAATTAATTGTTTTGATCGGTAATTTTTTCAATTCACCTTTCTCATGTAATTGAAATTTTGTTCGTCGTAATAGTAATGTTTTCAATAAACTATTTAAACGATCTTGACCCGCATTACTTTTATTATCGATAAATTTCTTATACACAATCAAATCATCAAATGGTACACATTTTATATATTTTAATAATGAATATAAATCCATTTCACGATTATTGATTGGTGTGCCAGTTAATGCCCATCTATATGTACCTCTTAATTTACTACATGATTTTGACATTTCACTTTTATGATTACGTATAATATGCGCCTCATCCAGTATGATACGTTCCCATTTTACATTAAATAATGGTCCCTAGAATTAACGACAATAAAAAAAAAAAAGAAAAGGATAATAGAAAACAAATATTTTAAAACAAATAAAAAAAAGTTATAATAATTTACATCTGGATTTTCTCTAGACACAATATTATATGTTGTTATAACAATATCATGACGTGATAAAGGTTTACCCCTTGTATCTCTATTTTGACCATGATGAACGCATACTGATAATAAATTTCGTTTTACTTTACTTAATACTTCTGTTTCCCATTGATTTATTAAACTTGCTGCACACACAACTAATGTTCCGCCATAGTAAGCTATTAAAATTTAAATAAAATTAATTATTTAAATTGTTTAATGATAAAAAATCAATGAAAAACTACGATAACATAAGGAAAATGTAAAAATATAAATATTTTATAAATTTAATTTCTTTAAAATTACCATCTTTACGACCTTTACTAGCCCACTTTTTAACATCATTTACATTTTTATTATTACCACCACCATTATCATCATCATCATCGTCGTCATCATCACTATCAACTTCTTCATCGGAAATTGGATCTAATTGATTTGATGCCAATACTAATGCAATCATTGTTATAGTTTTACCCAATCCCATATCATCAGCTAATATACCACCTCTTGGTCTTTGTTTTTCACGCCATAATAACCATGAGAGTGCATATTTTTGATGTGGCATCAATTCAACTTTAAGACCTTTAGGGTCTTCGGCTAATAAATTTTCATCGGGACATTTTTCAATTTGTGTATGCAATACCTTTAACGTTTCCAATGTTAATAGTTTTTGTTTATTAAATGTTTTGAGGCCACGTTCACCACCAACATTAGAAATGGCATTAGTTGCTGCTTCAATTTCACTCCACGATTTTTCTGCTTTTGCTTTTGCACTTAGAATTTCTGAACTTTTATTATTACCATTACTATTATTATCATTATTATTATTTTTATTATTATTGTTATTATTATTAATATTTTCTAAAAGCATTGAAACATGTTTTTCTTGACGACTAATTTCATTTTGTAAAAATTTTACCCTTCTTTTAATTAATTCACCCTTATCGGGTAATGATGCACTTATTGATATTAAATTTACAGCTTGTTTTAAATCATTTTTCAATTTATTAAGTTTATCAATTTCAATATTTAATAGTTCATTTGCGTTTAAACTACTTTTGGTAACTTTTTGTTGAATTGAATTTGGTGACTGAAATTTTGAAAATAAAAAAATATTTAAATGTGTGTAATTGTGGAAATAAGAATAGCAATTAAAATAGTTGTTTTTTTATAATATCAATCCAATGTTTCGTTCTTTATTTGAGAGAACTTCATCAGGGACTGTAACATAACCGGAAAATGTATTACAATAAAACGTTTTCTACCATAGGAGGCACATTAAAATGGATTATCTGTACATATGACATATTAAAGAAACTATTTTGAAGCAGATAGAGGGGAATATAAACTTATGTTGGACAGGCTAAAATCCAGATTATCGTTTTTAGATTTGAAAAAGAATTTACAAAAAATTCTTTGCAGCATTGATAAAAGAATGGTTTGAATAAATTAAAAATTCAAATAAACCACACAATTCTGAATTACACAATAGTGTAATGTGGTAAATAATATCCGGTTGCAACAAATGACAACATTATAGTACATTGAAACTGACAAATTAAATGTGAACAAAAAGGAATTTATAAAGTCAATCAATATTCAATTGGCAGACGATTTATATTTCTATACTTCAAAATTTCTGTCTACGTTTACTCTGTATAATTCAGGAATTCGTCATCATCTTATAATATCAAATTTTAACCCAAACAGGCATGGCTGTAACTAATTAGTTGTTGTGTGCAAATATGAATTTTTTTTTTTTAAAAAAAAAGGACAATAAATAAATAACTTTTAACATTTACTACATACATTTTCATTCTTGACCTTAATACTGTCATCATCAGATAATAAATCAACTGTAGACGTTTCCTTAACATTATCTAAAAACAAGAATTAATTATTATTTTCAAATACCTATAGTCATATTCGCTACCACTAAATTTATCTTACTAACCACATTCAGTCGAATTTTGCAATTTTGCGTAGTCTTTAATGCTGCTATTACATAGTAATGATTTATTGGTGGTACCTTTAACATAATCATTGATTTACTATTTCATATACAAAAAAAATAATAAAGAAATAAAATAAAGTTCTTACCTGATTTCTCAATAGAATCATTAATTGTTAAATCAACCATACTTTGATCCTGTAGAGATGTATCATATTTTGTTGAATCTATAAATCGAAATTCCAAAAAAAAGAAAAAAACTACGTAAACATTTTTAAATAATACACCTACAGAGCAGGTATCGTCTGATGATAAGAAGGCTTTTTATAGTCAACTTTCACATTGCCTTTGTTGAGATTAATAGATCGAATATTGTCATATGTATGGGTGACGCTAATGCAAAGGTTGGCTCGAACAACATGGGCTGGGAGTCTGTTATGGGTACACACGAAGTAGATGATATGAACAAATAATGGAGAATTTTGTGCGGAAATGTAGAGTAATCATAACTTTGTGATTGGTGGTACTATAATTGCACACAAAAGAATACACAAAGAAACATGGATTTCATTGGACGGGCGCACCAGAAATCAAATAGATCACATAACAATTAGTAGAAGATGGAGAAATTCTCTGTTAGACGTTCGTAGCTATAGAGTGAAATTGAAATTACTTGTGAAAAATCAATGTTTCAAAGACGAAAATTCGTATGTCGAGAAGATGTTCACTTGCAATCAGCGGTGAAGTAATAGATGAAGTAGATGACTTCTAATATTTGGAAAGTGAAATTGGATCGGCCATACACTGAGGCGACAGATCGATGATATTGCTAAACACGCACTTGACTGGAATCCGCAGGATATTAGAAGTTCAAAAACAACGACTGGTACCAGTAGAAGGGGATGGAGATAAGTGAAATTGCTGGCCAGATATTGTGAAAAAAGGCGATTGTTCGTTGACGCCCTATCCTCCCACGTATGCACTGTAAATAAATACCTACTATACAATATCCGTCATATACAATGAATACTTAAGAATAAAACTTAAAATAAAAATACATGACTTTTGCTATTCAATTTCAAAGTATTTACTTACGTAAATTATTACCATTAACACTCAAATCTGCAAAATCTATTAACGGATCATTAATAGTATTATCATCTGATTTTGTTTTAGCAATTAATGATTTATTTGTATCTATTAGAAGAATATAAAATATAGGATTAATAATTAAAAAAAAAAAAAAAAAACGGAATTATTTCTATGTAAAATAAAAAAACTACCTGCAACAACAGTACTATTCTCATTATTAATTAGTTCCGGCGAAAGTAAATCAGACATTTTTCTAACATTTATTTTTGGTACAATTTTTAGTTCGTTTGAAGGTGATGTTTCTTCTGCTTCCTCTTTTAAAGAATCCACATCACCTGAATCTTCTATATTTCTTGAATATTCTTCACCTTCTTCTGAATTATCCAAATTTGTTGAATGTTCCCTATCATATTCAGAATGCTCTTCTGCTTCATCTATTATAAATTTATTACCTAAATTACCTAAAACATTTTAATATCAAATTATACATATAATAATAAAATATGATAATTACTTACTTTCATCGTCTTCATCGCTTTCGTCTGAAGAAATTAAATCTTTCGGTCGAATACCAGTTATACTACGTCTTATTCTAGGTGAAAGACGTAACTTTTCGACTATAGCTTCTTCTACATCACTATCTTCATTGGCATCTTTAAATTCATCTGTAAAACGGATTTTTTTATTATTGATATATTAATATTCGATAATAAAATAATAATAATAATTCACAAAATTGATTTTACCTTCACAATCATTATCATCATGATCATTATCATCATCATTCCGATCATCCTCATTTCCATCACTATCATCTGATGATGTTAAATCTTCTGGACGAACACGCATACTACGTCTACGTTTTGTTGGTGATTTCAAATGTTTATCATTTGTTTGATCTGAAAGTAAATAATTACATATGAACTGTCTCGTTGTGTATTGTACAATTGAAATTAGGTTTACATTAAATTGAATTAAATATATTTTTTTTTTTTTTAAATAATTTCACACTTATAATTTTTAATATTAAAATTATGTATTACTTTTATCAGATGCTGTCGAATCATTTGTACGTTGTGATTGATTTGAGATATCACTACTATTTATCACATTATCACTTACATCGTTATGAGATACTAAAAGAATAAGGGATGTTACTATTAATTATATCATTAAAAAGGTAAAAAATAATTTGAATATTTTTCTTTTTTTTATTCAAAATTGAAATATAATGTAAATTATTATAGAAAACATACCTGAATCACTTGAATGTTCATCGGAATTATTATCGGAATCATTTTCTTCCTCAACATCAGACTCTGGTACGAATGAGTCCATTACAGATGATGATGATACATCTAAAATGAACAAATTATTAATATTTAATAATAGTTCTCAACAAAACGTTATACACCAATGCCAGGGAAGAAAAGTGAAAATTAGTACAATACTCGTACCTGAATTATTTAATGAAAGTGAATTTTCGTTCGATGCCACCGATTCTAAGGTGTCTTCTAAAACATTTTTTTTCGATTTTCGTACTTTTGCTAAACAGAATGAATCGTCTAATGATGAATTATTATCTGATGTAGACATATCTAAAAAATAAATTAATATGTAAATTATATTGGAAAGTATAATAAGAAGTTCGACAACAATCAAAGAACACCCGTATACCGGTTTTTTTTTTTTTTTTTTTTCGCAGATAAAGATATGTTATATGTATTGTATTTGTGTTAGGAGTTCACAAAGGCATAAAACGTATCCCAAGTTGTTTGTGATATTTGATATAATACAAATAATATCACTTATTCCTTCTAACTTTCTAAACGACAAATAATGTTTGAACACTTAAGAATAAACTTATAAATGGAATACTAAAAGTAATGTAAATTTCTTAACATATAATTTACTTAGTGCATAATCACGTCCTGCATAGACACTAAATTAAAATGTGTTAATTAATGCCTTCCTTTCGACATCAAAGTACCACTTGATAATTGAATATTGAAAGTTGTGTTTACAGAACGAAGTGGCTGTGAATAGCGGAGAGGATATATACAGCCATATAGCATATTGTTTATTAGTATTTCGGTAATTCAAATAACTGATACACATTTGTTCATAAGTCCTGAACAATGGACAAAATTTGAAAAAAAAAAGGATGAATATTTTGATTCCAATGTATATAATCATCAATCCCAACATGCGTTTTGTTTTCAATACAATACAAAAGGTTTTATAATATGTATTTTTTGTTCAAATAATAAAGGAATATACTTTAAAATTAATATACTTACTTGTTCTTTGTTGGAACTTATATAAATGTTGTTATTGAATTTTATAAATAAAAAATTATTTTGCTCACAATTATGTGAATATTTTTTTAAAATTCTTTTGACACGAAAAACAATTATTTTTGTCGGTTTGAGATTTGTTTCAAATCAAGATTACATTGAAGTTGTCTATTTTAGCAAAAACTAAAATCATAATTGTTTAATAGTACTAGATGTACATGGGTGGATTTTGTTTATTGAAAAATTGTATAAATTGGGCGAAGTGGATGGAAATATATTATAACTCTCGTAAGAGCTCAATTTTCTTAATTAGCATTGATTATTTTGCAACATTATGACGGACTGTCAATTATCTATTCAATTAATGATACTCAAGAAATATTCACCACATTGAAGGATTGGTGATGTTAGGAAAATGTATTCTCTTTTATCTTGAAATGTGCTTATATCCATAATGAAAACAGTGATTTCAGTGTATTTAATTAATATGACTAAGGTATTTGATGCATTAAAAAAGTTATCAAAAACGTAAAATAAATATATATTTTCTTTCACTTTGTCATCAAATATTTAACTTCGCCGTAACAATTATAATAACTTTCAGTCTCCATTTAATTATCTCTATTATATTAAAAATCTAATACATTTTCCATTTGACATTTGACACAAGAAAAATAAACGAAGGTATTGGTTTGTTTAGCATAATTATTATTCACTTTAATTTTATTCAAGAGTTCCGAATTTATTTTATTAAAACTATGGAAGTTTTTCAAACTGATCGATTTTATATATTTGTTAATAAAGGAAAAAGTTTATGGTGGAATCGTACAACAGCTGAATTTTCAATAAAATCAGGTATAATTTAGAAAAGTGTTAAAATGTTTGATGTAAAATATTTTTGTTATTATTCATGAAACAAATGTACAAAGGGGTGTTGTTTTTCATTATTTTTTTCTATTAATTCTTACGTTATTTTTATTATTTGTTCGTGTTTTACCTTCATAACTATTCTATTATTAGTACAAATAAATATAAACATATATTTATAAGTACTATTTTAATTTTACGTATAATTTGTTTAATTCATTTATCATTTATGAATAATATACAAAAGTCAAGAAGCTTATCAAAACATCATAAGAAGTCAGAGGCATCCTCAAACTCAAGTATTTATTAATTATAGAAGAATTATTTTCGAAATTAAAATAAATATTATTTACATTAAAATACTTTTGTGTTTTGCATCATTTAATTTGTTTTAATAAAATGGCATTCAATTGAAATGTCAACCTGCGGTGTAGCATATAATACAATTGTGCAATATTCAATGAATGCTTTTTATTTTAATCTTGAAAATGATAAATGGGTATTGCTGTTAAGTGCTTATTTACATAATATTTAATTGATGTGAGTGAATAAAGTCTATTTTAAATATTTGTACATTAAAATATGTCATGATAGAATATATGACTGTTTGTATGCAAACGAACAGATTGTACAATAAAATATAAATTTAATTATTATGCAGTTTTATATTTGAGTATGAATTTATCGCAAATAAATTTCATCTAATAAAAATCTGTACTGATTAAATGGCACAGTAAAGACGGCACAGTAATGTGTAACCATCAGTACCTGTTAACATCTCATTTAACTTGAACAACACATAACAACACAGTGCCAATGAATCATATTCCTTTAAAAAGTACGATATGATCTGATTTTATAAATCTAACTATAATACTAAAATTATTTTAAAATTAAAATAAGAAACGTTTCAATTCCGTTTATAATTAGGTGGTATAGCGGTAAAATTGATTTGTAATTTTAAACGAAACTCCTACTTGGTTTAATTGTAAGTTTTATGGTTAATACATCATAAATTCACTCATAAAGCGCGTTACTTTATGTATATATATATATATATATAGGGTCTTTCATTAAGTCTGACACAAGTGTTCCTATACATTATATTTTGAACAATATTTTAATCATATGACCACCACGTCTACGTCTGACGCAATTCCTATCAAAAAATAAATCGCACTTATTGAAAGACCCTATAGATCCACTGTAATGCCATACAATAGCATGTAAACATTTGCACAACTAAACTTTCATCAATTTCCATTGTTCATCACATGCCGAATTGAGAAGTATTTATTTCAACAATTGATAATCACTCGCATATTTATTTCATATTTACCAGAGTCCTTCTAATTTGAGCGTAAATATGTTGGTGTTTTGTTTTTTTTTTTTTTTTTTCAAATATTTATATAAATTTCATTTCCCTCACATATTTACTTAGGATGGGATTTATCGTCAGTTGATGACATTGAATGTATTGGAATTTCATTTGGTATAATTGGTGTAATTAGTTTACCCGGTGTATTTGAACCACATTTAATAATTATCAAAGAATCTGTACCAGTTGGTGTACTATATCCACCGAATTTAGTTTATAAAATAAAAAGTATTTGTATGTTAAGTGATGATGAACCAGACACAATATTATTGTCATGTCCAAGACATCAAAATGTAAATAGGTAAATTTTTGTTTTACAAATTAATTTCCAATTTTATTTATTGTAAAATGTAATTAATTATTTGATTTATTTATAGAAATATTCATAGTAGTCCATCGTTAACAACAAAGTCACGTCTATTCGAAAGTTCACAATTGGTTAATAAAACATGGGGTGCTGTAAAAAGTGCGGGCAGTACAATAAAAAATACAACACAACAGGCGGCCGCATTGGCCACAAATCAAATGAAATCTACAAAAGATCCAACACGCATTGAGAAACGTATAAAAGATGAATTCCATAAAATATTCGATGATACAGATAGTTTCTATTATTGTTTGGATGGTGGTGATATAACAAATAATTTACAGAGATGTTCGAATAAAGAGCAATATGATGAACGTTTTTTTTGGAATAAATATATGATTAAGGATATATTAAAATTAAATGTATGATTATTTTATAAAAATAATTAATTTTTAATACTTTTTTTTCTCTTCTATTTCTAATTTCTTATAGGATAATTCATGGATATTACCAATTATTCAGGGATTTGTACAAGTTGAACAATGTGTTATTGGTGAAGAATGTTTTACATTAGCGTTAGTTTCACGACGTTCACGATATAGAGCGGGAACAAGGTGAATTAAATTGTAGTCTGTTATGTGTGTGTGTGTGTTTTTTTTTTTTTACCATTTAATTAATTATTTTAATATTTTCCATAAGATATAAACGACGGGGCATTGATGAAGATGGTAGTTGTGCAAATTATGTTGAAACTGAACAAATTTTATCATTTCGACAACATCAAATGTCTTTTACACAGGTCAGAGGTTCGGTACCGGTTTATTGGAGTCAACCGGGTTATAAATATCGTCCTCCACCACGTATTGATAAAGGTTTTACATTTTATTGATTGTTGTAATTTATTTTGGTAGTATTTAATTTTGTTAATTTGTGATTGGTTTTATGGTTTTTTATTTTTTATTTAGATGAAAATGACACACAAATTGCATTTGAAAGGCATTTCGATAAGGAACTGTCAATTTATTCAGCTGTTTGTATAATAAATTTGGTTGAACAAAGTGGCAAAGAGAAGATAATTTTCGATGCATATGGAAATCATATATTAAAATATAATAGTGAACGTTTAATTTATGTTGCATTTGATTTTCATGATTATTGGTAAATATTTCATAAATGTTTTTTTTTTTTTTTTTTTTTTTTTTTTTTGCACCATAACAAATAACTAAAGTATTTAATCAAATAATTTTAGTAGAGGTATGCGTTTTGAAAATGTATCGGCATTAATTGAGGCATCGGCACCGGAAGCTGGTGCAATGGGTTTTCATTGGCGTGACACAAAGGGATCAATATGTAATCAAAAATCTGTATTTCGTGTAAATTGTATGGATTGTTTGGATCGTACAAATGTTGTGCAAACGGCAATTGGTAAAGCAGTATTAGAATCACAATTAGTTAAATTAGGTTTATCACCACCATATTCACCAATACCTGAACAATTGAAAACACCATTTATGATTTTATGGGCTAATAATGGTGATGTAATAAGTAGACAATATGCTGGAACAAATGCTTTAAAGGTTGTTTTTTTTTTTTTTGGTGTATTTTTTTTTTTTTTGTTTTTATTTGAAGAAAATTTACTAATTTTTTTCTTTTTTTGTTAATCAATTCATTTTAAGGGTGATTATACAAGAACAGGAGAACGTAAACTTACTGGATTAGTTAAAGATGGAATGAATTCAGCTAATCGGTGAGTTAAAATAATAGTTTTGTATTTTATTTAAATATTTATATTATTTAATAATAATTGGATTTATTAATCATATTTTTCTTAAATTGCTTCTTTTTTTTTTTTTATTTTTTAAAAAAAGAAATAAAGACATTATGTATAAAAGTGT
>JANSTX010052304.1:0-11566 GCA_027564355.1 Penthetria funebris | reverse complement strand
ATCTGATGGGATGTCATCTGGACCAACTGCCTTATTTCGCTTCATCCTTTTCACAGCATTTTCGACCTCCAATGGAGGAACCGCATTGACTGGCCCCAAAATAGGATTTGATTCCGAAATTCGTTGATGAGGATATTCTTCATTCAGAAGTTGATTCGAAGATCGCAGTACTCGAATCAACTTCTTGATTCGAAGTAACATTTTTATATATTTTTAATTATAATAACGGGCAGACGGACAGGTGGACAGTCGGACAGACAGGACAGACGGGCAGACGGACAGACGAACAAAAGGACAGACGGAAAAACAGGGCAGACGTACATACAGACGGACGGATGGATGGACTGACATGTGTAAAATATTTTTTTTTAATTCTAAACACAACGGTGTATTCGATTTTCTTTATACGATTATTCCTTCAAGACGGTACATGAACGATCTCAAATACAATAGTCCCTTGAAACTTTGTCACCTAAAAATAGAGGATAGACTCCAAATTATTATTAAAGAACCATATAATTTTACATAATAAATATAATATAAATAATTATATTGTTCTTTGATATTATAAACCCAATTTTAATCTAAAAGGAGTAAAAAGTTTGTTTGTGAGGTGAGGTACTTAGGGGAGTACTGCGATCTTTGAACTAAGGCTCACAAATGAGATAAAAATGACATGTGCAAAATTTCATAGCGATATCTAAAAGCATTCTCAAGTTATCGTGCGCTCAGACGAACGGGCAGATTTTTTTCCTGAGATGTTTATTTCTTGGCGTTACATGAACGAAATAAAATACAATAGACCCTTGGAACTTTGTTCCCAGGTCCTAAAAGATGCCGATCGAAAGCTTGTGCACGATCGATGAAGCATATAAAAATTGGTGTGTTGTATTTAATGGACTTCTCCACAATATAATATCGAATCAATAGTTAATCTGTTCTTTCTGAAACCATTCTGTGTTCATCGCAAATTTCAGTTTTTGACGTGATTTCATCGTCACTAATTTTAGTGAAGAGTTTCTGAACAGCACTTAATAATGTGATACCACGATAGTTTCTCGGATCAGTTTTACTGTCCTTCTTAAATATAGATATTGTTACACTAGTTCTCCAATCTGTGTCTCTTTACGTTCAAGTAATATATTAAACAATTTAACAAACTCAGTAATTAGGTTGTCCCCACCATATTTTAGACACTCGTTTGAGATATCATCAATACTGGAGGATTTTCTATTTTTCAATATTTTAATTGCTTATTCAATTAGATATTGGTTGACATAAAAATTATTATCTTAAACTTTGTGTCTTGTATGTCTCAAATGAAACTCATCTGTGTTGGTAAATAAATTTTGGAAATGCGTAACATCAGCAGATACTGATGAATGTTGAATGTTTCTTTCAAATTTTCTTTTGTCCACCATACAAATCACATTCCATGTCTTTACTAGAACGTTTCTAATAGTATTCCTTTCTAATTTATGTTATTTTGGCATTAATTCTGTTTATAATGAGTTTATATACTCTGTATTCTACTGGGGTTTTTAGACTTCTGTATTTTAGGTGCGCCTGCCGTTTTTCCGTTGACCCAAATCTGCACTTCTTCTATAAACCATGGTTGATTAATGTGTTTTGCATAGATATTAAATTACCTTCATCCAACCGTTTTATATGTTGCCTTATTGATATTTTCTTTTAACTTTCACCATGCTTCTTCGACATTATCTTCATCGTTGATGTAATTGTTCAAGATTTTTAGTTGTAATCTATTCTCATATAGCTGACTTGGGCTTGGATCCATAATTGATTCAATATTTGTCAAATTATTTTTTTATGTAAAAACTCCATTACAGAAAAACATGGCTTGATAAATGCTATTCGCGGACTTCGCTTCGTCAATTAATGCCCCTGAATTTCGACAAAATGCAAGTATCCGATTAATTGTTAATCGTGAGAGCATTGTACATATTTACGCGACAATATTCAACTGATGATCGTAATGGTCTTTTATGAAAAAAATTGGAATGATTCATAGTGCTATCATCAGCATAACTGTTAATAGGATTAGAGGTTAATGAAACAAGGCCGTTTATAAAAATGAGAAAAAAAGGATATAAGACAAAACCCCGAGGTACACCCGCATCTAGTGGAAATAGAAGTAACACAATCCAGCATGACTCGAATTGAGCGTTCCTTCAAAAAATCAGATATCCACTCTCTTAGTTTGTCATAAATACCGTATGAGTTAAGTTTAGAGAATTGTGCACCATGCCCGATCAAATGACTCAGGTATACCAAGTGTAAGGACAGTCGCCTCGTTGAACATGGGAGTGTTTAATTCCAGATTTCTGATACGTATGTCATATATCCCCCGTTGATCTTCTGGATCGAAAGCCGTATTGCCGATTATTATTTAGATTGACACCAGATAAGATAGAATTGAGCGTTCCTTCAAAAAATCAGATATCCACTCTCTTAGTTTGTCATAAATACCGTATGAGTTAAGTTTAGAGAATTGTGCACCATGCCCGATCAAATGACTCAGGTATACCAAGTGTAAGGACAGTCGCCTCGTTGAACATGGGAGTGTTTAATTCCAGATTTCTGATACGTATGTCATATATCCCCCGTTGATCTTCTGGATCGAAAGCCGTATTGCCGATTATTATTTAGATTGACACCAGATAAGATAGAATTTAAAATATAGAAGTTACGGCAATTCGTCTGTAGTTGCCCTTTTTTTGAAGCCTTATCATGATCTAGATATTTTAGAATTCCATATATTTGAATTGTTATAATATATAAATTACATTTTATAAAATTATTTGGTAATAAAATGAATCTCGAGCTTTGTTCCTTATTGTAGGTGGCACGAATGTAAATTCAATTTACAACGCGAATAATATTTTCTCTTTTGCAGGTAAAAAATGTGATTATTTTTTGTATTTTTTAATATAATATGAACAGGTAGAACAGGCCTCAAGGTTCAGATGAAGTCGTTCCGAATAAAAATAAAATGCCAAATGTTTTCTGTAATTTTATTTAATCATCCGATAAAATAAATTGCAGATTAATTATTTTTAAATGTATTTTTATAATTAAAAAAAACACTGTTATAATGTCATACATTCCAAAAATGCAAATGCAAAATTGTTCAATGGCATTAAAACACTACTAAATGTTACGTCTTCTTGTTCAGTAATGGGCTGCCACGCATGTTGGTTGTTCAGTAATTAGATGCCACTTATTTGTTCAGTAATGGGCTGCCACGCAAGATGGTTGTTCAGTAATGGGATGCCACGCAAGTTGGTTGTTTAGTTACATAGTTAATTAGCTGTAATTAGTGTTGCCGAATTTTTTTGTTTATCCATGCCAACTTTTCCGAAAGACTACAGAAAGTTGCTTTATAGCAACTTTCTGTAGTCTTTCTGCTATCTAATAGATCATCTATATGAGAACAATGTCAAAAGAATATCATCCTGTACACATACCTACATTTCATGCTTGTGTATCTCATATTTGAGAAAATTAACCTACGTTTCACTATGTTTTCTTTCATACTTGTCCATTGAAGTATAGCTTCCGTTGTAAAATTGCACCGGGAATGAATGCAGTAACCGATTACCATGTAGGTAACTCAACACATCTTTATATATATGAAGTGTTGCCGTGTCTTGCCGGTCAGATTTGTCCATTAAATGCAATATATTACACAAACAAACTACACAGTTGGTGATGTATACAGTACTCTACTATAATATTCAGATGGAGAACTGGCTAACTATACATGATTTTATATCTACCATTCGGAAATCACAATTTATATTTGTTTCGAGTGACGTTTAATATTACATGCATATTAGAAACGACAATTTAACATTGTAGTGTTGCTTTTGACTTACTCATTTGGTAAGCAAAGTGAATTTTATGATTACGGAAATTGTCATACACTTTTAATCTGTAGTTTCACAATTTTAGAATAAAAACTACCTTTACCATACTCGTTTTTTTTTCTTCTATATGTACTTCCAAAAGTTGACCTGGTAAATGTTTACGAGAGGTGTTCTAAGAGAGAAAATATTACGTTCATTGAGCATTGAAATTGTTCCCTCAGGTTCTTTTGTCTTTGAAGTAGTGCCGAGTTAGCGGTGACACCGTGTAGAGGTAAATATAAGTAACCTGGATAATAGTAAGTTGCTCCATTCCTCACCAACGAATGGGACGTTTTGAACTATACTTATTCTTTAAATTTGTATTGAACAATATTTATCATATATTTTAGGGTGTGAATCTTAAACTTTTGGAGAGAGCGTTCAAATTCTGGAAATTAACTGAAATTAGTCATTCCTTCAAACCCGTTAGAGTTGTAAAAGTCATTATACATTGTGATGTGATATACGTGCTTCATAAAAATATATAATAATTTGATATATATGTGGTTACACAGTAGGTTTACAAACATATTGTTTCTAAAAATTTAAACCTCTCTCAGGTACATCTATGTTGTTTAAACTTTTTTAATGTTTGTAAACCTACTGTGTAACCACATATATGGAACCACATATATGGAACGCAATATCAACAATTTCATTATTTATTCAAACAATAAACGAATTTTTATCACCTGCTGCTTAAACAATATACGCATCTTATAATTTATAAGAGTGCACTTCGAATTTGTTGCTATCATCTGTAATATGACAGTGTATATCATTTTATAAACTGGGTTTTCAATCAGTACATTCATCTGTATCTTCTGTTATGAGATTATAGAAGCACCTTCTGCAATATAATGACGGGAAGAAAGTATTTCTTATCACTTGTATACATGGTTTATATTGTGAAAAAATGTCAAGTGTTTTAAATAAATTAATATAGGAAGTTTTTTTTTATAATTACATGCATACTCGTGTAGTCAGGGATCTTTCAATCAATGAAAACGACTCACTACTGAAAGAGAATGTAAATGAAATTAAGTTGTACATTCGTAACGTTATATCTGTAAAATGATACTGGGCATATTACAATATTCCTACTTTTTTAAAAATAAAATTCTGATCATAATCTTACATCTTCTATTCTTATAAATAAAATGAACTATTAATTTATTGACTTTGTTAATTGAATTCATTGAGTTTGCATGTTATTGTTAAAACTGATATGGTTCCTGTTCTAGCTACAGACATATATCTATTACTTCAATTTAAGAAATTTGAAAAAATTCTCTATTTCAATCATCATTATCATCATATCAGCCCATGTCAGTTTACTGCTGGACGTAGGCCTCTCCCAATACCTTCCACCGGTCACGGTCAACTGCATATTGCTTCCAGTTATAAATTAAGCGCTATAAATCATCCTTCCATCTAGCAGGAGGTCTTCCAAAATTTCTGCACTCACTCTCGGTCTCCATCCCATTCATTCTGTATCCAACGATGATTTGTCAACCTTGCAATATGACCAGCCCAACTCCATTTCGATTCTAGATCTTTCCATTGCCCTTTGTGTCACTCGCAGTTTTTGAGCGACAAAAGCAGTCAATGTAACTGTTTCCGAACCGTATGTGATAACCGGCAATATACATTGATGGAAAATTTTCCGCTTTACACAAATAGGAAATTTCTCTCTCAATATATATGGTGGCTTTTCAAACCCAGATTAATTCGTTTTTGAATCTTATATCTTTGATTCTACTTACCCATAACTAAAGTATGTCCCAAGTATTTATAGTTTTCCACCCTATTAATAATCAAATTATTGATGCAGATGGGCTGCAAATCTTTAATGTTTGACATAATTTTAGTTTTGGTAAGTTTAAACCTACTTTCTGAGATTCAATGTTCATATCGAATAACATTGTAACCGCATGTTAGTAAGTTCTTGCTACGATTAAAATATCATGGGCACGTCTCAAATAATTTAGCATTTCAACAATAACATTTAAGCCTTTGTCAGTCCAATCAAACTTTTTAAAGAGATGTTCTAATGCAAGAGTGAAAAGCTTTGGTGATATTGTATCACCTTCTCTTGCACCACTTTCTAACTTGAATTGACTTGTGCTGTAGCATTAGAATCTATGCGGAAGTCATCGAAAGCATTCAAAATAGCCCACGTTTCAATTGAATCGAAAACCTTCATATTCTAATCAATGAAAATCAGAATTAAATCCAGGTTATATTCATTACATTTTCCGATAATGTTATGAATCGTATGTAAACGATGCATGGTGCCATAACCCGAGCGAAAACCCGCCTGTTCTCTTGGTTGGTAAAAATCAAATTTGTTCGTTGTGAAAAGTTTTTATATGTGCGATAATAAGCTTATTGGTCAATAGTTTTCAAGCATAGTTACATCACCTTTTTTATGTAGAAGTGTAATCGCTGCGTTATTCCATTCGTCGGGAATAATTGCATTTTGTAAACAGTTGTTAAAGAGAAAGCAAAGTGCCTGAATTAGTGCAACTCCACCTTCTTTGATTACTTCGACCATAATGCCAGCTTCGCTTTAAAGCACCTCCTAGTTCATCTGGTGGTATTTCTGGAATTTCTTCTGATCCAACATTCATTATTCAAGGCCGATATTGTTGAGATTGCGTCGGAGAATTTCTTGATTTGTATAATTTTTGGTAAAAACTTTCAGTTACCTTAAGCAGTTAGGGTTATGTTACTAAATCGATTTCATTATGCAATTTAAAAATTTTACCTTTACTCATCTTTGTTTTTAGCACTCTCATACTACCGTTGTTTTGAGTATCGGTAATAAGGTCCGCGTTGTACTCTCGTATATTTTTTCTTATTTGTCTAATTATTTTCCGATTAAATACACTAAACTCCTGAGTACCTTCGTTTTCCTTCTCGTCGCCGGCGATTTTCAATTAGCTGTAGTGTGTCCGGTTTTAATCTACTTTGGTTCCTTGATGTTGTTTGGCAATTACTTGGGTAACGATGGTAGAATTAATATCGTTAACATTGTTACTATTATTCTATTTCTCTTAAATGGTTTTCGAATTCTGGTATTAATTCTTTAAATTTGATTAGATCTATGATATTAGTTGTTGTTACCATTTTCGATCTTTCAAATCTTGTATTGATAACTACTCTTGATCTTACCAATCTGTGATCACTTGCAGTTGAAAAATTATTCAACACAAAAACATCAGAAACGATATCTTTTTATTATTTGTTATTATAAAGTCAATTTCGTTTTTGGTGTACCTATCGAGACTCATCCATGTCCATTTTCTATTCCTGCCTTTTTTAAAAAAATGTGTCATAACAAACAAATTTTGCTGGAATAAAAAAATTAATAGAATATCTCCTCTATCAATTCTTCGACCAATACCAAAGTTTTCAATTGCCACTTCTTCTGGTTCCTCCTTCATACCTATTTTTGCATTTAAATCTCCGACTATCATCAAATAGTGTGTATGTGTTTCTCGTGTGAATATCATCGTAAAACACTTCAATTTATTCGTCACTTTTATCTGCTGTTGGAGCATATACCTGGATGATCAACTTCAATCTAATTTCAATATTAGATCGTATTCAACAATATTATTCATGATACGGATTTCGGTTTAGAACTTCAACTGTCGATATTACAACGTATCGTACACAAAATTTGCAGTAGAACTGGCCTCTTAAAGTATGTATGTATTGCTGATTTGAGCAATTATATTTCACACATTCTGATAGGGCATTCAATACAGGTTGTTCGTCTTAACATATCCATAGTCAGTTTGAGTTAATGCACACAACTTTGCATAATGAAAATCCTGCATTTTCCCATTTTATTGATAACAAAATGGTCATAATTATAGCATTGATTCTCTATATCTTATGCTAATCATAATCACCTATATTCGTATATGCATGTATTCTGGAACCTTTTTTTATTTGGTGTACACATTGATGATGTGATATAGTATTACTTGAATATGATAATAAATATTTTGATACATTATTGCTAATTCCGGTTCGCACCCAAATCTCACATCTAACAAATTGAGTGAAATGTTTAACTTGTGCCATTTATATTAGCGTATATTTAATTATAATTAAAGTGAATTTTGATTTAAATATTATGCTAATTAATGAATTACAAATGACATATTAAAATATATATTTGAAATTATTGAAAATGTCTTCAAATTAACGTGTGCTTTATTGTATAACCTTCAAAATTTATTATGTTATGAAGGACATACGATTATTTAATGAAATGCATCCGCAGAATGCAAACATTTCGAATGGCAAGCGAATCTTAAATATTTATATAAATATTTTATATACATTTATTATGATAATTATTGATACTTTAATAATTATTAATAATAATTATTAACTCAGTTTAAGCACATATAGTTTAGGAGTCCTGTATATGTCGTCTACCAGAATGAAAAGAGCTAAAGATGTAAAAATGGGTTGAGCCACCCTTAATAAAGTTATAAATGCTAATCGCAGTTTCACCTTTACTATCATTCGTGAGTTTACAGCATCAAGGATTGATCGTAATTTTTCACTATTTTTGGGCAATACCTTCACTTCACTACTCATCCTACCGCACAATTAAAAGTCTCAGTCAAAGCATCTAACAATCTCCACAAATCCTCAATTGATATTGTATATGGCTAAAAGATGCGACTAAGTCACTTATTGAGGAAAACTTAAATTTATGACATGATTATATTTGTCACTTTTCAAGTCTCATTACAATAATACCCATTAACTATTTTGTTTGAAAATTCGCAAATTGAAATTACGTAAAATTTTCTACATCTTTTTCAGCATCTCTTGTCAAACAATTTCCTCAATATTTACCTCGTCTATTTTTGTGTTATCCACTTCAGAGTGGAATGTCATTGGTGAACCAATCATCAGTAAATTCGCCTTCGAAATGTTAATCTTTTGACCAAACCTGTAAACTTTACCTCACTATAGTACAATGTTGTCGTCAAATTAAAAATCTGCAATTTACCAAACAAATTTTAGGATATAAAATTTGATATTCAACTCATAGAAAAAGTCGATTGTTTATACACGATAATTTGAACGGTATCCGACAGCTTCAATTGGCCCACATCATAACACGGCCAATACTGGTGAACGTTTGGTTAAAGTCGACCACCACTACCATGTATACTCTAGTTTGCCATTCGATCGATTGTTTATGTGATTCACGCAAAATTTAACAGGTCTCTAAAATCAGTCAGATCTCTTTGAACACACGGTTCCGACTTTGGAATGATCCTATCATTAATAATTATTGCAACAACTTTTTTTATTGTATTCAGTAAGGTAATACCACAGTAGTCATCACATATTTACCGTTATTTTGCACATTGATATCTACCCCTACTTTCCTGTCCTTCGGAATACCATCGGATGACCAAACTTCAATAATTATGGAATATAATTCAAATCAGTTCATTTTTATTGTTTCTGGCTTAATATTTGCATACCCACCGGCTACCTCGCCATATTTTAGATGTTTGAATTGAGCGTTCAATGCGTTGTACGTGATTTGAAATATTTTCGAATATCATGTAACCAGTAAGATGCCAAATGAACTACAATCTACATATCTTATATATTAACAATTTATTCCTTAAACATGAGAGGTCGTTCATACAAATAACGATATTTGAATTTTTTAATTCCATCAAGTTGACTATCAAATATATCTTTGTGGTCAATGATCTTGTCATTAATGGTTGTTCCGTAGGTACATAAAGTTTGAACACTCCCCCTCTAGATTATACAATTGGATAGTATGTGGTTCGACGGCACTATGCTTTGTTTTGTTGCTGAATAATAAAACAAAGTGCACCACTATCATATATGATCCATGTGACTAGGCTTTCATGAAAACAAAAGACATCGTATAATCTTGTTTTCTGTACTTTCCTTCCACCGGATCTCGCTTAGTCCAACCAGCACTTCATGTTTGAATATTTTTATTTCGCATGACACCTGTGGCTACTATGTCGGTTCAACATTCGATTTTCCAAAGCATATATGTATTATAAAATTCAAAGGTTGTCATCATCATCTTCCTGTCAGATGATAGTTACAGGCCCACATATACATATTTTCATTGAATTAAAGTCGGTTTCTAATTAGGTGCCCAATTGTGACCTAGCACTCACCATTTTATCTGAGTTTAATTTGATGCTTGTAAATAAAAATTATGTTTCCAACAGCTATCTCGTGGCGATACGTTAAGTACTTGATCAGGAATGCCATTCATCTTCCGATGCTTAACAAATGGTATTCATTTGAAGTATATAAGTATTAAAATCTTTATCCAATTTTTATGAAGTTTGTTGAACCGTGACTGATACCATTGAATGTCTGATCACATTATATGTTAACTATTCCAGAACTAAAGAATGATCATGACATTGAGTTTAGAATATCCATAGATACCTCTATATATATATATAAAGGTAATTATTTGCAGTAATCTAAATTTAACGATTCATTATTGATCAAATATTTATTTTGCATACGTACATACTGTCGTTATAAATTATTCAGATAAAACATTTCTCTTTTTGAAGTATTCGCAATACGATACACAAAATTCGCAAAGTATAAATATTTACACCATTGCTTAATAATAAATTAATGTAATGATTACTTAAATTACATAATAAATTGGAACGTGATCTTCTGGTGCTGATGGCACTGACCTATACGATTTGTTTTATAATTAAAGACCGTTGTGCGATAACATAATTTTATTAATATTGAAAATAGTTATGTGAAATTTACGAAAATAGAATTTTAATTAATAATAATTTTATAAATAAAAACAAAATTAAAATAATAATCTAAAATATAGTATCGAGAGATGTATTTGCTTATTATAGAAAGTTATTGATGATGTACAACACACATAATTAAAAGTTAAATCATTGCTTAACCAATTAGTTAATGAGCAAATGGATATAAGTAAGAAAGGAAGTATTTAATTCAATTGATGATAACCTTGCTGATAATGTTTATGTTTGATTATAACACGCTTCTGCTGCTTTTAAAATGTAACAGTCTCTAATCAAATTTATATGCAATTTGAATAATTTTATGATGTATCGAAACGAGATTCTATTTATTATAACCTGAAAACGTTTCACTTCATCAGTCCTTGAAATGGTCGAAAAACACATCTTGTCGAATTTTATATTATATATATTTGCTTGTTTAACCTACTTAACTAACAGTTTAACCATTTTTCCAATAGATTTATTGAGGACCTACATATTTTCAAAACTTTCATAAATTTATCATAATTACGGTAAATTCGTTAATATTAAAGTAAATTTGTCAATATTAATGAGGCAAATTATTCGCCCAAATGGAAGTTTTTGTTTTACATATTTCGTTTCTTTTTCCGCATAAATCTTGAAGTCCTTGGTCGTAATTGTAAAGGTCCGTTTACACGGTGACATTTGATTTTGCGACATTATGTCATGACATCGTGATATTTTTAGAAGTGTGTTTTCATTGGATTTGATGTCATGACATTTATCATCATCCGTCATATCGTATTAAACCTAACCATAAAA
>JANSTX010052293.1:0-11566 GCA_027564355.1 Penthetria funebris | reverse complement strand
GTCTTGAAGGAATAATCGTTATTATAATTAAAAATATATGAAAATGTTAACTTGATCAGATAACTTCCTAGCGTACCCATGTATAATTTTTACTCCTTACTGATTAAAATAAGTTGTATGATAGTAACATTCACTAATTTAAGCGAACATTCTAGGTACGTGATATCAACTATTTTGCAATTCTATTCAAACAATTCCAGGGCCTCCAATAATTGGTAACCAATTATACATTTCTCTTGTTGTATTTTTGTTTTCATCTAAGTCTATAGTCAGAACACAATAATAGTTGATGAATTATTTTTTTCCATTTTGGAAAGATCATCCCTTAAATAAAGGATTAAATATCATTGACCAACGATTAGTCATTATATATTGTATTGTTGACACAATGGGACTGAGTACGTAATATATAGCTGCATGTATACTAATAATATGCGGGCAGTGTTTACTATTGTTAAGTTAAATTATATAAGACATAAAGGTTGGAATTCATGATACCCACTCTAATGAAGTTTGATAATATACCAAATTGAACATATGCATTTTAGAATTAGAATTACATGAATATATTTGTAAAACTTATTTTTTATCGAACAAAATTTCATGAAATTATATTTCAGAAAGAACTCTGTTTACCACAGCATTTTGTGAGACCGGTTGCGAAATGCAATATTCTCTAGACTCTTAAGCGATTTGACATGCATTCGCAGTACATTCTATGTAAATAAATCGCATTAGAAAATCTTTAGAAATGAAAAAAGGCAGCTAAGTACAGTTGCAAAACAATCATGTGAAATTCGTTTGAGTACATTTCCATATTTTTCTCGCACATAATTTAAAATGCATGAAACTCAAGACTAAATAAGAATTAGTACATTTCATTCAAAACTGCTGCTGCTGCGTGACGTTAAGACCTAGGTGCGGTTTTAGCCTGCTCCAACACACTTCTCCAACCAGACCTATCTGCAGCTAAGGTCTTCCAATCCCGAATTTTAAGAATCTTCATATCATAGTTTACTGCATCTAACCATCAAGTTCTAGGTCTTACAGTCCTTGTTCTCTCTTCTAGATTACCATCAGCTTTTTTGGTACACGTTCTCCTCCATTCGTGATACATGGCACAACCATCTCAGTCTATTGATTTTGTTTGTTTTGACAATATTTGGTTCACCGTACAATTCATCTATCTCAAAATTATATCTTCTCCTCCAACCATTTTGTTCTTTGACGGGACCATATATGCTACGGAGTTTCTTTCGTTCAAAAATGCCTTCGATTCATATGTTAATATTGAACGTATTAATGTTTTATACAGCTTACACTTTAGTTCTCGTTGTAATGTTTTAGATTGAAATTGTTTTCTTTGCCATTCTGCGGCGAATTTCTTCTTCAATATCATTGTCCACATTTACCAACGATCCCAAATATGCGAAGTTATTTACAATTTCAAAATTATATTCTCCAATATTAACTGTTTGACCTCGAATTTGTGATGTATTAGTTGTCACCATACTTTGTTTTGTCTTCATTCACTTTGAAAATCGTTCCTTTTTTATCAATATTTACGTCCCTCTCCAGCGCAATATTAAAAAATAGTGTTGTACAATATACAGATAATACATCTTTTCACTCGTCTGGCACCTGTACCTTATTCCAAATCTTAACAATTAGCTCGTGCAGTTGACACCATGACGCATTTTCACTATGTTTAAATAGTTCACACGGTAAGTTATCTGATTCAGGTGATTTATTATTCTTGAGCTTTAGAATAACGTTCTTAACTTCGAGTATTGATGGTTCAGTCATAATTGGCTGAGCCGTTTGAAATTGCACATCTTCCACAGTATTTACTCACCTATTTATATTTAACAAATTTTTAAAGTACTTGCCACATCTCTCGAGACACCTTTCCTCTTGTGCCATAACCTGTCCATTTATGTTTTTGCACAAAAAATGCCGTTGACTATATCCTTTGCGCATAGAATTGATCCCCCTGTACAATCTTCTGTTGTCAATTTACGATCGAAATCCCTTCTTGAGCGATGGTCTTCAATAGTGGTTCTTGTAGCTCGCGTTTGCATTTTCAGCATGGATGCATTTTTTTCATCTCGAGCCCTTCAACAATCATCATCAAACCACTCATTTCTAACTACCATCCCCCTTCCAATCACCTCTAAACCACGAAAACTTCGAACATCCATTATATTCGAACAGTAACGTCCATCAATTAATATACGGTCAATTTGATTATTTGTTCTACCATCTAGAGATCTCCATATCATTTTATGAATATCTTTATGGGGGAAATATGTACTACCAATGACCATGTTTTTAGAGATTGTGAAATCAATCAATCGCAGTCCCTTTTCATTGGTTGTATCATGAAGAATGTGTTTACCTATAGTTGGTTGATATATTGTTTCCTGGCCCACCTTGGCATTAATGTCACCTAAGACAATCCTAATTGATATTGGCCTGCATTTCTATAGGTGTATATTAGGTTTTCATAAAACACATCCTTCACCTCATCAGTTTTTTCCTCAGTGGGTACATGTACATTGATGAGGGTCAAATTGAAAAATGTCTTCTTACACGTCGGGTACAAATGCGTTCGGATTAAAATCAATTACTGAATCCCTTGCATTCAAACTCTCTTCTTTTACTACAATCGTTGCCGCTGTAATAAAATGTGTATCCTTTTCCTTTAAGTAAGTTTTTTTCGGGCCACCGCGTTTCTTGGATAGCTGTTATATCTAGTTTGGCCTTTTTTAATGTATGACAATTATTCTAATCTTAAAGAGAATCAGCATATGATCTGTACCTACATCACCAGAAGAAAGAGCTGTTACATCCAATATAATATTTTAATAATTGTGTCGTTAGATGAAAAGCTATTTAACTCCTACTGCAAGTTCTCATGTCTATGTTCGTGTCGAGTTGTCATTGTGTTAATTCAATCCAATATCCGAGGCTAAATTCCAAGTACTTTGAGCGGTATTATTATAATTTATAATTTATAAATTAAGACTTTATGACATTTGATGCAATTTCCTAACGCAAGTTATCCTGACCTGATGTGTGTTATTTGTGATGCCGCTCATATTTGGCAATCTGACACTTTGGCTGGGGTTATTCGTAAGTATTCCCAGAGACCTTCTAACATGATCAACATGACTGATTGTCCGCAACCTTTCGGGTAACCTTAACATTCAATATATGGATGCCCTACCAACAACAGCAACCTGTTGACGCATCCAGTTGCAATCAACTTTGTAAATGTCATGGTGGCAGTGCATTCCTTTGAAAAGTATATAAACGGTCTCTCAAATTTAAATGCAATTAATGAAATTGAATCTGTGTAAAAGAATCTTCAACTCACAATTAAGTTACAAACTTGTCCAAAGATTAAACAACGGTAGGCAATAAATTAAAACTGAGTGGAATAGCTGCATCAAGTTTGAATTGAAATCTTCCAAAATGACTTGTTCAATATAAGTCATTGCTTCAAAAAGTTTGCAAGCCAATATCTCAAAATCAAGATTAATACTACAAGAGGAGAGACTTTAAGCATATTTGAAATTTTCCCAATTTTCAAATAGAGTTCGTTTTCATCAGCAAGAGGCCATGACCGTATCCCAGTCCAATTTCAGGCGATTTGGTTACCAATGCAAGTATTTGCTTTACACTATGTCTAAGTTACTGGAATTGTTTTACTAGTTTTCACTGTTTTTAATTATAATGTTAACTGGGATCGAACTCAATATTTAAAATTTAGCTGTAGCAATAAATCATATAAAGCTCAATTCAAATAAATCACAGATGTGCGACTGTTATCGCATAAAATTTAAATTTTAAATGTCTTCGGTAATTTGCAGCACAGGTTGTATTTTATCGTAATACAGATTTATTTTTAGTTTCTATGAAAACGTGACTATACATGTATAACACCACTTATAGATCACACTTCACACAAATTATAGTCGATACTTAAATTCAAAAAATGGGCCTTCAAACTTATATGTAATGAGTGCATCACAGATCACCGATCACCGATAGATATTTTCATGACAATTTTTGGGCTCAAGTGATCTTAAATAGCGAAATATATAATTCTTTGCGTTTTTTGTAAAAATTAAAAAAACGAAATACGAAACACTCCGCTTGAGCACTATTCAAAACTAGCTAAATTAATCATTTAATTGGTAAACCCAGTATATAGTTGATCCTTTAATGAATACTTATTTTATTATTTCGTAAATTATCCTTTTTATAGTTATTATCAGTAATTCTTACATAAACTCAATTTATTCTTCTTCGGTTCATTGATTATAAGTCTTCCTACCACTCGGTTGGAATATTATAGTAAAATCTTCCTCATTTGAATTGACTTGGTTTGAAATTCCTGGATCGTTCATATTTTTCAAATACTTTATCTAATATGAATATACTTTGAAAGTATTGTGGATTATATAAATTTCTTACATTGATGTTGCTGACTATCTATTTTACTTTAGCGCCTTGAATTTTTAGGTTCCAGGTATATTCGCTTATTACTAGCATATTTGATGGAACTAAAAACAACATTGTTATAATGTGATTCGAGATCCCAGAAAACAAACGATTGACTTTGAATTCAAGCATTTTTTATATATTATAGGTTGCAAATCGCATTGTTGTCCAACCTGATGAAACTCTGTCATTTATTGAATGAAAAAAACACTTCTGAAATATCACAAATATCATATTCTTAAGCCTGTAATTATTTGCATTTTTAAATTAATTGCATAGTGTGTTTTCCTATTTATGGTATGTCATGCGACAAAATATCATTTAATTTTTTTGTTAATTTAAAAGTTAATTAATTTATCGAAAGTTTTGATTGAACGTTTACATCAAAATATTTAAAAACAAAAGTTTAAAAGACAATCAACAGTAGCAGCAGCTAAAAGTACAAATTTTAAATGGATAATTTGGAGAAAATGAAAAAGGAATGTTTTAATGCAAGCTTCTGATATGCAATTCATTTTTTTATCTTATTTTTTTAATTTTTTTTTTTTTTTGTGTAAATACGCGTACATACCTGCATTATTATTATAATTTATGGATAAACATTGTTGCGTGTCTTCTTATTAAATGTACTTTACCTTAAAGATATATGCATTACGGATTGAGTGAATACGAACGAATATCGCCACATGCCCGTATCATGGCCCTTTTTTCCTCATTTTTGTAATACCAATTTAACTGAATTTATCAAGAAAGTTGTCAATAATCAGCAAGTGTGCTTAATGTAGGTATCGTTTACCACTTAAAGAGACTAATTGCTTTTTTTCTTTTAAATTGATGACCGAATAGCATATAAAATGAAGTTAAGTTTTCCATCATCAAGTAAATATGGTACAATTTTTTAATGACAATTTTTAACTTCGAGGCATTAAATTTTTAAAAAAATAAGTGCAAGTATAAAGTGAGATTATAAGTACTTTATTTTATATATAAAATTAGGTAATTTTATAATCGTCCACGAGTGTACATATAAAATGACATACATTGATGACTGCAAATTAATTTGTCTTAAGAGATATTGACGTATAAATTCACTTTTCAATTTATGCATTTAATTTGCAGTTAACTTTTACTAACACCTGACTATTGGCATGTATGATGGAAATGATATATCAACAAATTAATATATTGCTATTAAAAGCATCCTATTTTTATTATAGTACCCTACCGCCGTATAAATAGTGAAAATAAAACCCATTTGAAGCTAACATGCAAATTGTATATTTTAATTGACAAATAATTGTGGCACAATAAATTACATGATTCAAATTTAAAAATCCTTTACTGTATAAAATTGTTTAGAATATAAATTGTAAATAGTAACCTTTGTAGACATGACAATGTATGCGGGTCCCTAATGCTTATCAAACCTTATAATGACCTATGCTAGTTATAAACAAAGGAAATTATACCATGAGCTGGTGAAGCTTGAATAAGGACTAATGCTCGGAAAATGAATTATTAAAACGTCAGATTTAAATAAATTAATAGGATGTCAACAAATTTACCGCAGCACGTCATACAGATCGTAATCTCGAACATAAAGCTTATATAATAAGCAGTGTCATGACAGGGGATAGCTTTAGTTATTGAAAATCAATTCATTTCCAGTCTATCCTGATACTTGATATTGTTGTCTATTATTAGTTATTTATTCAAGGAATAACGGAATAATTTTATTATTTATATGTTGAATTTTATACAACATGGATTAATTATGATTATGGATTAAATCTTAAAACTACTGCAAAAATCACACCAGTGTTGGAAACTGGATTTGAAATAATAGTTCTTATCAGCATAGCAATTACCCAGTAAAATGAAAAAAGGCTGTTTTAATCAAAGTTATTTGTTTATATATATTTTTATATTTGACCGGAGAGATGCCAAAGGAAAAGACACCTTAAATAAATAATCATTATACAGTCGTTTAAAAATAATTTTATTCATTAATAGTTATATTAGTTTAAGCCTTAAATTTAGGGTATTAAGCAAAAATTAATGTATTACGAAATGTAGTCTGATGGGAGGTTGCAAAAGGAAAGTGCATACTGTTGGACAAGTTATTAAATAATGTCTAAAGTTTGGTTTTCAATTACAGTGAGAAAGGGTCATAAACCATTATTGTTATATAATTAATTGGCCCGAGTGTTGTGGTAAATTATAATTCGAGCAATGTAGGTGCCGTTCAGAAACTCTTCACTAAAATTATTGACGAATAGAATAATGTCAAAAACTAAGCTTTGCGATGAACTCTTCAGAAAATATGAATTAACTACTGATTCGATATTCATATTACGACAACTTGTGGAGAAATCCATTGAATACAACACATCGATTTTCATGTGCTTTATCGATCTTGCAAAGCTTTAGACCGCATCCAAATTGACAATATGATATACATTTTAGAATAAATTAACATCCAGCATAACACAACTGGCCTTATACAACATTTAAATGTTAACAACACAACATAAATTAAATTAAATGCAAAACTCACAAATGAAATACCAATATCAACTAGAATCTTTCAGATAGTTTAAGCCCAACATTGTTCAATATTGTTATGAACAAAATCATACTGAAAATAAATTCTACTCTGGCATTGGTTATAGAACATAAAATCAACTGATACCAGTATAGAAAATGAGGACGCTTTTTAACATATATTATTTGTATTTAAACAAATTTAAACAAGGTGGTATTGTAAATGATAGATAATAGAATCGCAAATATTGCAATGAAACAACACCCAAGTGGAACACGGTTTATAGGAAGGCCACCAAAGCGGTGTCGAGAAAGTTGGAGATCTGCATCTCAAAACTAAATTGTTAGAAAATGCACGAAAAAGAGAGGAGAGGATATTCACCAAATCTAACAAACAAATTTTTTTATGAATTTTAAGAGAAAGGTAGATACGCAATATAAAAGATGAATGATATTACAGAATAGGTGCCGATACCTAGCCCTGAATCATAACCGCTGTTATCCTGAATGAATTGGACATTCAATCTCCCATACGCAACCTAAAAATTCTGTCTGAATTATTTGAATTGTTTGTATGTGGTGGTTATTAAAACCCTGTATATTTTGGTTTATAGATTAGACCATTTGTCTACACTGTATCAAATGCTTTTCCACAATCAAGGTTTCTTCTTCTTCTGCTTCCTTACCTTTTTCTTATTCAGGGTCGGCCCTCCTACTCCTCAATCTATTTCTCCACAAGTTTCTGTCTTATGTATCTGTATTCCGCATACAATCTGTTCAAGTCATTTTAAACAACTGATAACCAAGTAGCTTGTGGGCGACCACCTTTACTGACATCTTTTTCAATATTCAAAGCCAATTTAAGGCAATAAGTATCCGGTCTACGCATTACGTGGCCGAATCATCTTAATCTACTTTGAATGATTATATTGGTGATGGGAGTAACTTTAAAACTGCCTCGAATATAGTTGTTTTGAATTCTGTCCTTCAATGTCACACCGCAGATGACCATCATTCTCATCTCGGTTACGTGTAGTTTCTCCATATGATCTCTTTTTATAGCCCAACATTCAGAACCGCATGTCATTGCTGGTCGAACAACAGTTTCATACAATTTCCCCTTATTATTAATACTATATCATCTGCAAATCACATAGTCCAGGGAAGAGGATCTTGTATTGTATCATACACAAATTGCATAATAGTTATATAACTAATGGGCTTAATGCAGAGCCCTGATGTACACCAACGTTTACATTGAATGAGGTAGATGTTTCACAATTTGTTCGGATTCTAGTGCTAGCATTCATATACATATCTTTGATAGTAGAGATATATAGTTCAGGAACAGTTTGAGATCTTAATGCCTGCCAAACGAAATCTCTAGGTAATCTATTAAATGCCTTCTCAAGATCTATAAATGTCATATGGAGGTCTTTCTTATTACCTCTGAATTTTCCAATCATTATACGAAGAGTTTATATAGCATCAGTTGTTGATTTGCCTATAACAAATCCTAACTAGTTTTCTGAGATATTAATTAGATCACGTGTGTCCAAAATTCTTTCCCATATTTTTAAGCTGTCTGAAGTAAATTTAATTCCTCTGTAGTTAGTGCAACTGTGTATATCTCCCTTATTTTATAAAATGATGAGATAGCTTCGTCTCCATGAATTTGGCATCACATCTCCGCTTAAGATCTTCGTTAGTAAACTTCTTTTACAAAAATAAGATCAATTTTAGTATATTGGCAGTAGGCGGAATGTCATATTCGAACATTTGATTGAGAAGTGATTGCAATTACAATAGTACTTCATATTTGAATTTAGAGTGGCGCAAAAAAATATTTCATATGCCGGTTTTTCGCATTTGATACCATGATATGGCCTTATAAACGACAAACGCTTCTTCATAAAATATTAGGCTAATAGGCCTTTTTCAAACTTTCAAAATTAATGTAATAGTTACATCCTATAATAAAGTTTTGACTGCAACTGCTATTATATGAAATACTGCAATAATTGATCTATTATATGTTGCAACATAGACCACTAAATAACTGTGAAGAGTATTCTATTTAAATCAAATTTTTAAAACTTTTACAACGTCCTTTTTACTGATGGTTTTATAATACAACAACATTATAACTCCACTAGCCAATTTTATTTTTAAATTACACATTAACATTGAAATGTATCCTTAATAATATCAATTTCACAAGAAAAAATTAAATTGATATATGAAATGTTTTAGAAGATTGTCAAAATATACTTTACTAATCCCTTATTTTAGATTGACATATTAGATAACAATTAATTTTTAACAAACTATTGTCAAAACAATATTATGTCAAATTTGTCAGAATTATTTTAAACTTTGAATGAAATTAATCTTATAAAAATGAAATTAATCCTACTAAAAATACAGGACTTTAATAAGCAGAACAGGATATATTTGGCTTAACAATTATAATTTCATCAATTCAAGAAGCATTTTAAATGGTATGTTTCATTATAATGAAAACCCAAATACGTGAGGAAAAAAAATAGATATTTAAGGACATATTTGTTATGATTTAAAGCAATTTCAAACTGAACGAAGTTTAATGACGACTTTTGGCTTACGTAAAGACACCGTGTGTAACCTAAAACGTTAGAGCAATGCTTAAAGCGACGAAACTTGCGCAGGTTGCTCAAGAATTGAAGAGGTACAAACTCGATATTCTTGAGTTGAGCGAGATTCATTGGAAGGAAAACCAAGAGAAAAACCGTTTTGTTTTCCGGAATAAAAGAGTCAAAACATGATTAGAGAGAGTAGTGTTAACTGTGTAACAATAGTTCAGATTTACGCACCATAGTTAGTTCAGATTTACGCAGGTATAGTCTGATAATAAGAAGACTATCATCTTAATTCACTTCATATGTTTTATGTTGTAGAAACGAATTTATCCACACAATTTTTAAATACTTACTAGTTGCTTCAGTAGACCGAAGATAATCTGAATATATAAAGCGATCATTATAGATAATACACTTTAAGTTAATTTTGATAATATTAAGTTTTTTTTTTTTTGATAAGTGCTAAATAAATAATAAATTAATTGTATGTGGTAAGTGAACGATCGTATAAGTAATTAAATGATTAAAATCTAAATGAATGAAAACTGAAAACGATCAAATCGTCCAATGTGTGGATTAACACTAGGGTTTAATTAGTTTTGTTTATGTTTTCCTAATTAAAATATTTACATAAATTTACTTATCTTCATTTATAGATCATACATTCATTGGTAAGAACATTTATTATATGTATATGTTGCAGTAAGTCAACCTGAGCATTCTAGCAACTAGGGCATTCGAATAACGTCCTTGCAGTAGTTCAATTTTAAAATTAAGCCACGAATGATGTTTGTTAAGAAAAACTAATAAAATGATCAAATTATCTGATTTTGATCAATTTATATACCAGTATATAAAACAAAGATGCAATAAGTGCAACTTAATTCAGAAAAGAAAAAAACAAAAACGAACGGAATGTGTAAGACAAACAAAACAAAAACATACAAACAATTATTTTGAGTATGTTTAGACTTTCAATCTGATAGCCCTACTTTGTAAATGATAAATTAAAAGTGTTTTCGGAATTATATAAAATATCAACTTGAGAAGATCAATATAAAATTTCAAGAAATAATAACATCATTACTTTATACATCATTTTGATGTAATTATTAGCACTTTCGATTGTCGGAATTTTTTTTATCCAATTTAAAACGTATTTGGTTTTTATGATACCTTACTGTTGGGTAGTTCTTTTATTATTATTAACATTTTCGCCATTGCTTAAATTTCTTTGATGTAGTTATTGAAGACCAACTAGAGGGTAAATGTATGCAATTAAAATGTTTCACATGAAGTCGACTAAAGATCTTGCAAATCCAAAGACCACTTGAATGAACATCTAAAATTTCATGTCTATGGATGTAAATGAATAGATAATCATCATCATGCAGAACACACGTGGTATGGATAAAAATTTGAATACAACGGTTGTGCAATATGTAAATTCAAGTGGTAAGATATTTGTACAACATGTTTAAAAACAATAGAATGTGGACTATATTTTTGGCAACAATCATATGTCATTTGCAGGGCACCCACATCGTCACTATTTTCATTATTTTCACTATTTTCAAAAATAATCACTAGTATTCATTTATTTATAAATAATTAACTTTTTTCACTATTGTGAAAAGTTGATGAAGAATATAATATTTTATAAAATGAAATTGCATTTCAATCTTTGTGCATCTCCGAAAATTTTATCAATTTCAACAAGCTCTTCGAATGCAGCAGGCGTTCTGAATTTGAATTATTTTTCAAATAAAGATTTATCTGCAAAAGCAGAAATCCTTATTTTATTAAAAAAAATTTTAATAACGAATCATTGCAATCTTGTGACAACATGTCGGACGTATTTAAAGCTGCATTTGAAGATTCAAATATTGCAAAGA
>JANSTX010052282.1:0-11567 GCA_027564355.1 Penthetria funebris | reverse complement strand
TGAGATGTTTATTTCTTGGCGTTACATGAACGGAATCAAATACAATAGACCCTTGGAACTTCGTTACCAGGGCCTAATCAAGATACGCTACTACGAATTTCATATTCGACAGATCTGTGTCGATAGTTATGTAAATTATCGATCAATTTATTATTCATTAATACACAAAAAGGAACGTTAATATTAAGTCAATGTATGATAATGACTTAAGTGACTTACTTTTATAAAAGAAAATTACACCAATTAAATTATAACAATAAAACACGAAAGTATTATTAAAGTAAGTAATTTGAATTTTAATTACTTAATTGAAATTGCAATAATATGTGCGTTGAGTGATTACAAAATGTATGATTAATTGATAATAAATTACCATATGAGATTTTCAATAGAATTGATCTCATTTGCATATTACATAAAATACGTAGAATATTTAATAAAAACAAAATATATTTATAAAAGTAGGTAAATGCTTGTACATTATTTATTGTATATGCAGTTTATGGGTGGTGTGCAGTTGATTGCATTAGAAAATTTACATTCATAATCGGTACAGATATAGCATCTTTTAAAAAAACCTTTAAAATTGACTCAATCGAACTTTGTACAAATTATGTCGGTGGTCAATTGCAAAATGAATTGAATATCAGATGCTTAGAAATCCCCCCGTGCGGTAACCATCGGGATCGTTGCTTGATAGCAACAGCTATTCAGACACGTCAAAAATTGTAGGGGCTGTGAGGATGTGGTGAGTGGAACACAAGAAATGATACGCTACAAAATCGATATTCTTATATCGGTTATGCAAAAACGGGGAAAACTTAAATGTGTGTGAGAACTGGCGCCTTGCTGAATTCTATATTAATTATTGTGCACGAAACGATCAGTATAGTTTTACAAATCAGGAATTCGGCCTAATAAATTGATGTTTTCACATTTTGAGGCCAAACGAAATATCAAACGAGAATTTGTAGAGACTGACCAATCTGAAGGCATTGATTATGGATTGTCAATTGAAGAAAGTGGAATTGCATTGGTCATTTAGTGGGCGATGATCGCACTCATTGATATTGCAAAATATGCATTTGACTGGAATTCTCAGGGTAATAGAAAACCCGGTCGGCAAAACAATTGACCGTCATTAAGGATTACAGTACCAGTCGTGGGGGATGTAGTGAAGTGAAGGTACTGATCAAGTATCGTTAACAAAAGCTGTTTTTCGTTTAAGTATTATGGTTCAGTGTAGAGTTTGATTGATTTGTCACAAAAATTACTAATTAATACAGTAAATAAAATATCATTATCAGTATCACCAATATCGCAGACTGCGTTGTCAATTTAACGTTTCCAATATGCATGTAACATCAAGCGGCTGACATCCTAAGATTTCTCAATCTATATAGTTACTTCACCAGCAATTTTACGGCATGTGATTGTTGTGATATTTCGATTAGTGTCTTGTTTGTATGAACTTAGTGAATAGAAAAATTCTTTATTTTGTGATGTATAATTTCCATATGGACTAGAGCGTATATGTTAAGTAGTTTCTTATAAAATTAATCTCTATAATTCTGGAAAATATATAAACATTATTTTCTACAAATAAATTACCTATCATAAAACACTTGAGCCTTATGCAATTCAATACCATTAGTTACATTATTAGTTCTTGTCATAAGTCTAGCAGCAACTGATGTTCTATGTTGAGCTTTACATCTGCAAGGATCATGTTTATCTAAATAATGTGATAATGTATCCCAGCCACCACCAACTCTGACCATAACATGTGATCTTAAAATCTGTAAATAAAAGAAAATAGAATTAGGTCCGTCTTAAACATTAACAAACATAATGTCTTAAACTGCAATTAATTTTAGGAGTTCCATTTTATTTTTACAGATGCACAAATGGCATCATCATCTCGACCTTTACTCCACGCGGGAGCATAGGGCGTCAACGTACAACCGCTATTTTTCACTATCTCTGGCCAGTCAAATGCGTATTTTGCAATATCATCGACCGGTCACCTCAGAGTATGGCCAATTCAATTCCACTTTTTCGGGTGACAATTTTGTCCATCGCCTCTAGATCTGACATTTTGGGAATCACGCTCATATTAATCAGAATTGTTCACATCATACCAACACCAATCACAATGTTGTGATTACTACACATTTCCGCAAAAAGTTCTCCATTATTGTTCATATCACCTACTCCGCATGTACTCATAACAGAATCCCAGCCCATGTTGTTTGAGTTAACAGTTTACAATAGTGTCACCTATGCGTATGACAATATCCGATCTGGTAATCTCAACAAGTCAGTGTGAAAGTTAACTAAAAAAAGCCTCCTTATCATCAGACGATGCCTATTCTGTATGTGCGTAAATCTGAACTATTGTTACAAATTTAACACTACTCTTGAATTTTGTTGTGATTATTCGATCTGACATCGGCTAACAGTCGACAAGACTACTATTTGCAGAGATATTTAGCAATCAACCGACTCCACTACTGTGATTAATATGACACGATTTTCCGAAAAATTCGCTTTCCTCAATCCAAGAACATCGATTTTGTAATACTTTAATTCTTGAACCACCAATTTCGTCGGTTCAAGCATTGTTCTAAAGTTCCAGGTTCCAAATCGTGTCCGTTTACACAAGTCAAAAGTCATTCATGGTATTTCTATCCGATCCGAGGCCATTTGTTGACATTTCTCGTGCAATTAAGTATTTCAGAAGTGTGATCTGCAAACTCACAGCTGCCTAGGTTGGTAGAGTTGGATGTAGATTCTTAATTGGACGCCCAACCTCATCCTTGCGCCCCTGTAATTTTAACCATGTCTGATTAGATATATACTACGTTACCGGTGGTCACCACTTGGAGTTATTACAGGAATTTAATTCACGTTTTGCTTGATCGTAACCCAGACCACCAGATTTGTCTGTGTCAAATTTAATTGCACAAATATATTGTATTCATAATACCCCTAACTATATTCATCAGAGCAAAACGATAATTTCAAATATTGATTCAAATTTGCAGAAACATCTTATAATTATTTTGATAGTCGCAATTTTGCAACATTTCGTTATTGATTTAATTAATTTCTTTCAAATTCATTTGACTCTTATGGCATAAATCTGGCATGAACCTCGACATGTTTAGATTTTAAGAACTTGAAATGAAAATGAGTTCGGCCACAATTTTTAAAGTTTTCCAAGTTTATTAGACGAGTATGTAATTGATAGAAACATAAAAAAGTAAAGGTATATTTTCATCACATATGAGGTAGTTTAGTTGAGTATTCATGAAAACTATGTGTATATTTATGGTTTTGGCATAGAATTACTTGGAAAAATAAAAGGAAAATTTATTTTGTCGGCGCCAGTCGATACGACGCCATAAATATTAGACCTATTGCATATATAAATGTATAAATTTATATAATATATGGAACTAACAGCATATAATACGATAAACTAAGCAGAATTAGATTTTACATTTTCATACCATCTATAGAACATCGCAACCGATGTTGTGGTGAAATTCTTGAGAATTTTGTTTTAATTTTTTTTTCATTGGCAAACATACAAAAATAATATTGTCTTGGTTTTCAATTAAGTATAACAAATTTAAAATTAGTTACCATTTATTTATGTAGGTACATTGTATTTTTCAAATAAATATTGGCAATTGACAGAATGTTTTACGATTCAGGTCGAGCAGTTAGAAGATATTATGAAAATAACCCATTAGATTAGAACACGATAATATATGTAATTAAAATGCGAATTTTTAATTCTACCTTCAGAGTGGGACTACAGAGTGGTTTGAAACTATGTTATATATTAATATATCTAGCTACAAACTCTATAATGTTTTTAAATATAATTAATGTATTAAAACTTCTAACAAAAGCATTTGAAAAAGCTTTAAGCCAAGCTTTTGAAAAAACTTTTAGCTCTACTCTAAATCAAGTCTTTGATAAAACTTTCACACATTTGATGGAGTACTCCAATTTTACTCATCTTCGAACCCAAACCCACAACTTAGCTAAAAATAACAACTACAAAATTTCATGATGGTACATCAAAGCAATCTCAGGTTATAATGCGAACGAACGTACAAACGGGCAGACGGACGGACGGCCACATGTAATAATTTTACAAAAAAAGTTACATGCAGGAAATAATCATCTGATAACGTTTTCTATACATTTAAGTTGCAATATTCAAATTGATCGAGGCCCGAAAGTTGGGTGGATTATAACTTCATAATGGTTATCGGAATGAGAAGTCAAAACATTTATTGATATGTCAAAAGCTTCTTTGCATATTGGTGGTGGAAAAGAACAATATCAAAAATAAAGAAAATATCATACAGAACTTGGCAAACAACTCGTTCCAGTGACGATTTAGAAATCTATAAAATGGCAAATCGGAAAGCAAGAAGCGGCGTAGCTATTACTAAATCTAAAGCCATAATTCAGCTATATGAACGTTTTGTGTGTGGTGATCGAAACGAAATATATAGAATTCCTGCACAAATAAATGCAGATAATATTGACTAAAGAAAGACTTTTAACCAGATTTAGTTTATATAAGGTCAACAATTTGATAAATTATCATTGCACAAACGAATATGTGGTTTGCATAACATAAAGAGACTGGTAACTTTTAAATAGGAAATTATTTTTACCTGATAATGTTTTTTATTTTCTTTTTTGTGCTCAAGGATATCTGATTGTGTATATATAATTAATAATTAAAATCAATTTTAATTATAATCTTTAAATGATCACCAAATTTTTAATTTGCATATGTAACTTAATTACTATGTAATTCATGAAAAACGAAAAATTCAAAAGTACAATTAAAATAAGCTTTTTAATTATATTTTACCTAAAGCTATCAATCAATAATTTATACATAATTTGCATATTATTTGCTAAAATGAATATATTATATGCATGTAGACTGTAATTAACAATCCACTATGCCTATACATAATAAATACATAATTAACATATAATAAGAGAATTTAACCCTTAGGCAATAAATTATTTAACAAGTAAACGTAAACTGCATTCATTATAATGTATGTTGTCTAAACCTTCGTCTGTGCCAATAAACTTACCTCGAGATATGTCTAATTTAAATTATTATTGCATGAAAAATTGGGGATGGAAGGCAAAGAATGGTTTGTTTTTTTTAAATTTCCCATAACACACAAAAAGGAAAAACTAAAGAAAAAACAATAATTAATAAAAAAAAACAAATGTGAAAACAAATGAAAAGCTCTTGACACAATTCCCCATATAATCGCTTTAGGATTTATGTTTTTAGTTAAGCAGTAAAAACATCAAAAGAAAATAGAAAAACTAACAAACATTTTCATTTAACACGTAAAGTAGAGCAATTTTTTTTGGTTTCATTAAATATTAAAGTACATATAGACTCTCGTATACTCTTAACTGCTATAAGTAGGTTCATCAAATAGTTAGTTATATTAAAAGTTCATAAGATATACATTTAAAGGACATAGTATAAAGCACCTTCATTTATTATGTACTTATAATTAAGGGAATATTCGGATTAATGATGAAAATGACGAGAAAATGTACATAATAAAAGACCTTACAATGAGGTTGCAAGTTTTATGAGATGAATGTCAAGGATGAAGAACTTAAATTTTTAGATAAAATTAGTAATTTTTGCAATTTTAGCATCATAATCTAATATACTAAATCAAGATCCTTTTTTTTTACAAACAATCTGATAAGACAGTGGTCTACTATACACATACTCATACGCATTTGTTTCTTGATCCTTAATTTCGCGTTACACCAAATGGACAAAATTAGAATCCTTAAACGAAAAGTCCCTCGACAAAAAATCGGCACTAAAAGACCTACTAGAGATGAAAACGAACATATTTAGAAATCGTTGAATTTATCGTGCATTGATCGAATATTAGTTAGAAAAGCTTTAGACAAAATAAGGGCTTTCAGAAAATTCCATTGTAAGCGGCAAATCGATTAACCATAGAATAAAACACCCATGGAACTTATTTCGAATGAACGAGGCTAAATCCCTATATAATAAATCCGGTCTTCTAAATATATTTCACCAACGCTCCGACGTCGATACTATGTAGCTAGGTTTACAATATTGAACAGTTGATTAAATGCCATTATTAACTAATGTTGTGTACCCAGATCGCGATTAAAAATTCGGTACTTCTATCTTATATGAGGTCTACGTGAGTCTAAATCACCATTTTCTCGGTTTATATTAAATTAACGATATCTAAGTAGAGTCGTCGATATCGGTATGACGCACACTTCAGCTAGGTCTCTTTCTCCGCTTTTATTTCCCGTTTTACTCCCATAGTCACTAAACATATAATTGACCGAACGCCTCAATGTATGGTCGATCCGTCAACTTTCATCAATCTTCATTTGATATTATATTTGGCAAAAATACTTTAATTATTCGTATATAGGGCATCTATTGATGAAAATGTGGATTTGTGATATGATGATATTCGTCAGTTTCTATGGAATCGCAGTCAAACAATAGTACTACGATAAATAATTTTACTTGAATATATACGCAATTTGAGATAACAAGAAATTTGTGTTGACTCTACTTAACATTCTGAACACGTGCCGCATATCTTGTATGCACCAACATCTTGTTCCAAATAACTTAACAAACATTAAAAGTCAATATTACGCATCATAACAAGACAAAGACTGTCGATCTCATGCTTAAAGTCGACAAACATCATACATAATGTTGTTCGTCATTCGATCGATAGTTCGACTATAAGTCCAAACTTAATCGCATGTTCTTGATGATCGTGCCACTTGTCACTCGTACTCATATCGAAATAATATAAATGCCGGCCACAAGCAATAATTTAGATGTTATAATGCGGGATTTATGTCACTTAGACTTGGAACGGAAACTCGGGAATCTTTGCCTAGCCGATCTTCTCTCAACTAGACACTGACACTTTAATGCGATTTGAAATACATTGTTACAAGTTATGCGATATTTTAGAACTGAATCTATGCATTTGCGTATCTAAAGCTGGAATGCACTTTCTGCTAATTGTTAAATGATCTGTTTGATTACCATACTGATTCATATTAGCTGCATGAGAGTTATCTGATATGATATCTGATTTTATATCTCCTATCGAGATCGCACGTGGTAATTGACTATAAAATGCATTTTTGTCATCCATTGATGCTTGTTCCATAGGTGCAGAAATTTGAGCAAAATTAGTTACATATTTTTCTCTACTCTTGAATACAAGTATTAATGTGATTATTCACTCAGGTATTGGTTTCCACTCGGCAAGACTCTGCTTTACTTTGTTGTTTTAATAAAACAATTCTATGATTCATGTGAGGAGTTTATATCTCTTAAATTCTAGAGCCACCAGTGCCAGTTTCATTGATCTGTTTACAAAAGTTAAACATTGTTATGTTAATGATGATGATGATGATGATGATGATCTCTATTTCAACTGACTCATTACATAATTTTTCTTGATATGTTCTTAACATTGTACTGATTCACGTTTGTTTATTTAGTTAGACGCATCTGCATTAAAGGCACTCTCATACATAAATCAGGTTTTATTGCAAATCGTTTGTAAATATTTTTTTGCAATTTCAAATTCTAGTTGACATTCAAATAATAACAATTATTGATATTCAGATGGCATTTTTAATTATAAAAAATAAAATCTGGTAATATTCATTTATAATTCATATATTGTTTTGACCTAGACAAAATTTTGTGGTCTCACATATTATTGGTACATTCAAGCTTGTATATAATAACTTGATCAAGCAATTTGATGTCACTAACCCTAAGTACAAAGGTTTATTATTAATATATTGCACTGTCTACTATCAATAGTAGGGGATAGGGTAAAGTGGATGTACTAGTCAGAGATCGTGATGGCGGTTGTTCGTTGCGGCCCTATACTTTCAACTGTTGTCAAGTTTGAGATATTCCATTGGCACTTTTTTCACAACCTTGGTCATGCATCATGGTACCATATACATTCGATCATTGATTTTAAACGTATTACATCATGTCAAATGTCAAAACATTAGACAAACTGCAGACTTTGCATTATTTTCATCTGTCTTGACCTTAAATAAAATCTTTAACCGAATATATCAGCGATGAGAAAAAAGTGCATATCAATCAACTCATTGGATAATGTAACTAGTAATAGTCATACAAATGTCTGAAATATTGTTTTTAACCAGAATTTCATATTAATGTTTCATAAAATACCTATTATTTACTTTTAAGTTTCGTATATAAAAGATATTAATGTCTACGAATGTAAAGTACTCAAATTTTCTTCTACATTAGCTATTAGTCTACTCAGATGTACAAAATATATACAATTTCCGCAGCATTAGTTAAAACTTCATTCAAAGAAGCATATTCTTGGAGAAATATTCCTGAAAATAAGAAAATCAAATCGATAAACTTATTTCTATTTCCATGAGATTTAATTGATTTTCAATTTAAGTGAATGTAGTAAAGTCTAAGTTATTTTTTGTATAACACAAAATACGAGTTGCCAATTAAAGAAAGAATTGATAGAATTCTAAAAATCAAGCACAAAATTAGACACGCTGAAAAAAATATCACCAAACGTTGAATGTGGCAAACGTTCTCCACAAATAAAGCGTGCAACATTTGTGTGCGAAACCAAATGAAAATTTAATTTTTTGGTATTTTTTAGATTAAGAACTGCAATATTTGAAAAGTAAGGTAAGTTTTTGCGTATCTAGTCAAATATGTTTAGGATAATTTAGTTGAATTCTTTCAAATAATAGACCAATTCTTGACTCTAAAATATGTTAAAGTTTAGAAAATATCTAGCAATCAAAAATTTTAGCAATATGTCATTGCATCTCTTGGACAATACACCAGGTTATCCTGATCAATAATGAGAATTTTTTGATGATTTCGAGATTGAATACCTTTTCAAAATACAACAGTTAACTGATCAAGCCTATTTATATCTACTTTTAAGATCTATAATTTAACAATAGTTTTGAAATGAATTGCGATGAAGCACAAAAAAGTGGGCAGAGTGTATAGATTATTTTATCGTTACGTCATGTTTATATCCAACCAAAGATTTGACGTTATAAATTAAATCATGACCACCTGCCTGAAGATGAATACTGAATATGAGTAGATTGACTTTGATGGTTGTAGAGACTATGTCATTTACCAATCCATACTTAGTGTTATATTTAATCTCGATTAATTATGACATACTGTAATGTTGTATTTTTAATGCAATTATGCAATTCATTTTTATTTCTTAAATATTTGCATTTTTCCAGATTTGTTTGTGATTTTATGACCCCAAAATTGGTAACCTCTATATCCATATTTTTATTATATGCAATTATGACATGTGCAATGATTTTTGCATAAATAAATTAACAATGCAATTGAGTTTTTCTGATTAGTAATTCATTAAAAATGCATATCCTTTTATGTATACTTAAAAACTTCATGATAATTGTTGTCTATATACGAGTAGATATCCTAAATTTTAATAACTCGCTGATCTCATAGCATTTTATTATATTAGCATATTGCAAAAATCAAAACAAAATCATTCATCAGTAAGTAATGCCAAAAATGGAAATGCAAATGCATTTTCAATAATAATTTGCATTTAATTTTTCTTCGACATTTTAAAAACTAAATTTTTATGGTATGACACTCTTATAATTTTGCTGGTATAAATTTTTATAATGAAAATTTATACAATTTTATTTAATATTCATATTTGAAGTTTTTAAATTTAAATATACAAATTAAAATATTTTTTTTAAAATTAATATATTCAAAACTGATGATTTAATATTGAAATAAATAATCAATAATTTCAAAATATTTATTTAACATATTAAAGTACACATGCTGTGATATCAGTTTTTTATTTTTGTTTTTTTTTTTTGGGTATTCAATAACTTCTATTGATTTTTTGATTTATAACTTAATTTAATTAAATGCTATTTATTGATTCTGTACTTTTATTAAATCTAGCCTTTGTCAGAATTCTTTTTTGTATCGTTACTTCTTAAAAATATATTAAGAAAGTTCAAAGTTTAATATCGATTTTATGAAGTGCGAGATGATAAATAATAATTGCAGAAGGTACGAGTATGTATATATCAGAAAAATTAAACGATGAGGATGTGATGATGATGTTGATGGAAAAACCAATTGAGAAATTAAATATGAATATATACGTACACCACATGATCAATTCAAAACAGGAAATAATTAATTATTCGGCAATATAAAATTAATTAATCGAAGTTGCATGTATATTATTTAGATAGATCTTGATTGATTGTTAGATTGTAAAAATTTTCAACATTTAAATCACAAATTAAATCTTTACAACTACATGAATTGATTTAAACCTAAATTATGTACCTACCGATCCATCCAATGTTTTTTGCACAAGTTAATAAAAAAAGTATTAAATGTGTCAAGTTAATAGACAAGCCCTTAACCTATTACTGAAACAGTAATACGTCAGATTCAAATAGAAAAAAAAAATCTATTTTACTTATGTTGATCTCAAAATTAACTCATTAAAATTAATTTTAAATTCAAAATTTATGTGTAATTTTAGTATAATTAAATTACACTGCGCCAATGCATGTAAATATTATTTGGGATCAAATAATGTAAAGCATCATTTGGGCTTAAATAATTAAATTCATCCTTCATATAAAAAAAACATCACAATCTCAATATTTCTCTGCACAACAAAATGTCACGCTTCTTAAAAATGATTGTTATAAAATAAAGGTTGAGCGCACAATTTAAAATAACATCCAAGTACACCATATTGGGCAGCATTTCTCAAACACAGTCGGTCTACAGATCAATGTTTCAAAGACGAAATTTATGAGATTATGAATATTGGTATGTCTACGTCAAGTTTATACTTACGATAGTTGAAGATTATATAATGTTTAATGTGCTGAATAGAATTTTGCCGTCATCGCATATTTCATTAAATCTAAAGTTATGCGACTTTAAAACAAATTGTTTATAGGTATTATTATGATTGCGAAACTTAGAAGGCATCGAATAAAAGTAAGTTTTTGTATGCCTAACGAAAATTTTGTGACCAAATAAAATATCAGACGCGAATTTATGGAGATCTAAAGGCAATCAACAGGATTGGTACTAATAATAATAATGTTAAAAGAGTGACAGGAAATGGAGTGAAGTGAAGCGATTAGTCAGAGATCGTGAACAATGGTGTTTCATCGTTGATGTTCCCCCCGTGGAGTAAAAATCAAGATGATGGTGACGATTTATTTAAGTAAATTACAAATTGGCACATATAAATAAACAACTTAAGTCTAATACCATTAGAAACATATTTAATAATAGCACCTTGTTGGAATTCTTGTGAAAATCAATTTGACGTAATCAATTCTGAAGTACATACCCTATATATATGTATATATAT
>JANSTX010052271.1:0-11568 GCA_027564355.1 Penthetria funebris | reverse complement strand
CTAATTATTTATTGTTTATTTGTTCAATGTTTCCATTGAACACATTGTCTCAAATTTATTAGAGATAATTTTATTTATTATTGAATTTTGTGAATGGTTGGGAAATAATCAAATCATCTTAATTTATCATTTGAGCATTTCCAAATTTTATCAGTATATTGATTATCCAATTAAACTCAAGGATAAAAAATATAACAATTTGTGACAGGATCTAGTACAACAGAGTGATAATGTCTTTCTTTTTTTTTTGTAAAGTTTTGTTGACTGAGCCTCTTGTATATTAGAATGTTATATAAGTTAAATATTATAAATGTTTTTTTTATTTTGTTTTTTTTTTATAAATTAAAAATGTATTTGTATTATTTTACTAATGGTATTGTTTGGGTACTCACTGTTACGATATGGGTATCTTCATCGGTCAACGATCGATCGTTGTATGACCTGGTTGTTGTTGTTGTTGATGATGATGATGATGCTGTGAGTAATTGATGTTTCACTTTTTTTTGTTTTTATATTATAGTAATTAATGTTGCACTATTTTTTTTTATAGTAATTAATGTTTCACTATTATTACTTTTTTTATATTATACTATTTTCACTTTTTTTTATTTTAACTTCATTTTATTTATTATTATGTATTTCGATTTTAATTTGTATTGTCTCGTCGACGGTTGAGTTAGTACTGGTGTATAGTTTTTGTTTTTGTGTTTTCTTTGTTGAGTTTTTTTGTTATGTCCAAGTTGGTTGTCTGTCAGCGTTCTCGAATGTACCGCACAGTTATCTACAGGGTGGTCCGTGAAAGTTTTAGAGTACTGTTTACCGATTTTTTAAAGATTTATATGCGACGTCATTTCACGTCACAACAAACTAAATAAAAGGTATTATAGGGTTGGAAATCCTAAGACCCCTTAATACCATATTCGCACACATATTTGTAGAGCACTGTACACTGAGAAAATAAATAGTTCTTTTTGGAATTTTTATCTTGCTTGTAAAATTTACAATATACTTTTCAATATATTTATTTAAAACTAAATTTGTCAACAAATTTCTTGATGTATTATCCATTATTTGATTTTTATTATAACATAACTTAATTATGTTACCATCTACACACTCTAACCAGTTATTCAGTAGATCTATATTTACAGGATCAATCAATAATAATATATATGATTCTTGAATAATAGTAATAATACTTGAACATGATCCTTCACTGCCACTCTGTTCTTCAATAATAGAGTTAGGACTTATTGAAAATGCATCGCACTTTTCAATATTCTAAAAAAAATAATTCCTAATATATTTCGTAACTATAATATTAATTAAAAAAAGATCTTACAAATGTTGAGTCATATTTATTTTTATAAGCGCACCAAAATTGTTGACGTGGTCCAGCTTTAGGAATTATATCCTTTAGCGTTTCATATTGTAAATCAAGGAAGGTCTGTTTATCAATTTCTTCTTCTATAAAAATAATTAGTTAAAATAATATCACAGCAAAGCAAATCACATATCAAGGGATAAGTATTTTTTTGCTTTCCAAAAAATGCATTTGTACCTATGTAATATTTTATATGGGAAAAAATTATTTATTCGAAAAAAGTAAATTAATCTCTTATTTCGATTAAAAAGAGTTGATAATTGAAAGTACATATACTATCACTATTTACAATTTTATTTTTATCAAAGAAAGAAATTAATTGTCTTTTTCGAAATAATATTTTTTTCCCATTTAAAATATTACAATATCGAACAATATTTCCACAATTATATTATTTTTGTTCGTATATATACAGATCCACAATAAAATTTATACGAAGTCACAAAAAAACGCAGCTGTTAACCCTTCTGTAGTTAACCCTTCTGTAGAGTTGATAATAATGATTAAATGTCATAGATATAAAGAAATAATTATAGAATATGGAACTTTTAAAGAATACAATTTATTGTTTTAAATGTGAATATAGCAAAAATTATCTATTTTTTTTTTTCTACTAAATTAACAATAAATAAACAAGACTATTAAAATGGCGATACTTGTTTGTAATGACGCTCGATGTAAAATTTAACATTTAACTTTTTCCTAGGGTTTTTTTGATTTATTAAATGTAAACAAAATCTGTACTTTACTGAAATATTTTTAATTATGAAATATTCAAGAACACTCACCTGAAAATAGTTTTTCATATTTTTCCATTCCAATTTCTTTTAATAATTCTGCAATAGTTTCAATAGTTTCCATTTTTTTTTATTAACATAAACATACGTATGCACCGAATAATTATAAACAACTAATGAAAGAGAATTGAACCGAAAATTTACGAATAATATCTAAAATGTGTATAATGAATAGAACCATATTATACAGCAAGTTCTACAATAAATTGTTGTATTTTGCAATATATAAAATAAATTAATATTTAAAATCTTAAAAATTTGCCTTTATTATTAATATCTTTTATACGTCGTCAAGTTATAAACTATAGTTATATTATCAATAATGAAAAGCATTATCAGTATACGTAATTTTACATTTATTTAATTTAATAAATTTTCCGAAATGTGATATTTCATGTTTTTGTTTATTTAACAAAATGTCCACTTTTTATGTGCATAATATGCATAATTTAAGTTTTGTGAAATCATAGATATGTTTTTAGTTAATTTATTTGGCCAAATAAATTTGATATTGAAATAATTTGTCATTTATGATTTCTTGTCTATGGGAAAATATTTTGTTTGTCTAGATTAGATTTCGGTTAATGCGTGAAATTTTTCTATGCGAAAGTTTTGTTTACAAAAAACGATATGATATACTTGTTAATAGAAGTTTCGAATTGTATAAAAAATAAACTTTTATGTTTATGCTTCCAATATGCTTTACGCTTCTTATAAATTTTAACTATATTCTTTCATTTACTTGGTTGTCCATTTACATCCCTAAAAATTACAACCGCTTGTCTATAAGGGGTATTTTAATTTCGATTATTAATCTATGTTCCCTTAGTGTACGCTTTATCTTAGATAGATGAAATATTAATAGTGTGTCTTCAGGATTTTTAGTATTTGGTAATGATAATGTCTGTGGAATGTGTTTTTGTATGAGACTCAATTGAGTTTTGAGATAGTCTTCAGATATAATTGATGGGTTTGGACGTTCATTTTTTATGTCTGTTATTGTGTCTAAAATAGTATTTTAAGTATTTATATATCTTATTAACCACAATGAAGAGTATGTAGCGACTGCATTTACTGTGTGGAGTAGTTCAAGTCTTTTAGTGAGTTTTTTATCAATAAGTATAATTTCATTATTTAGTTTTTCAAGTTGTTTTTTTAGTAAATCTGTTTTTTCTTTCATGTCCTTTTGGCTTTTTATTGTAATGCTGATGGTTTGTTCCAAAATATAGGTTTGCTCCTCCAGTAATGATTTGATTGTTCGTGAGTAGTTTTGTAATTGTAGAATTTTAGTATTATAATCGTCCGCGTCGTCTTCGTTTAAACTACCAAATAAAAGTTTGGTAATTCTACCCACGATTCCAAAAAGCGAAGATCTTTTACTTCACTTCTATTGTTTGTTGCCATAAGTTGTTTGTTAATAATTGTAATGTCTGTATTGTGTTTGCTGAGTTGTTCGGTCATCATTATACAGTTGTTGTAATTGTCATCATTTGTATAGTCAGTCATTTGATTGTATTCGTTACATATGAATACCATTAATAATACTTGTTCGCTAAAAAGTCTGTCTTCTTCGAAATAAGGACCAAGGTCACAATGGATTATTATTAACCATTCGGCGTAGTATAAATCGACTCGTCCCAGTTCTTCAAAGTATATACCGGGGTTTACCGTGAATTCTATGTTTGATATAAGTCCGTTTTCTATATATATGTGTCCAATCACGTACATTATTATTAATAGAGGAGTCATTTATGTAATGTAATAATTATAGTTTAGTTTTTTTTTTATTTGTCTTGTCTCAGTGTTTTTTTTTTTGTTTATTTCCCCCGTAAGAATTATTAATTAAAAAAAAGTTTTGTACGTTTAATATTATTATTATATATATTTTTATTGATAATAATTATTTTTTATTATTATTTTTTTATCTTCTAAGTATTTCATCGAAATTCATTCTGTCGACCTCCCAAACCGGATAGTCGTCGGGCAGGTCTGGTAGTATATTTATCCTCGTATTGATAGCCTGGTAACTATCTTCATAACTTCATTATTTCTTTATATATTTATCATCGTATTGATAGCCTAGTAACTATCTTTATAACTTCATTATTTCCTTATATTTTTATCATCGTATTGATAGCCTGGTAACTATCTTATTAACTTCATTATTTTTCATTATATATTCATCGTCGTATTGATAGCCTGGTAACTATCTTATTAACTTCATTTTTTCTCATTATATATATATATATATCTTCGTATTCTATTCTATCTTCATAAATTATCATTTTTCATTATCATATCTTTATATCTTCTACTTCATTTTTAAACTCCCGCAACGTTGAACTTAGTTGGTTTTTAAAATTTCATGAATATTTTGCTTTAAAAATCGCATTTAGTCCATTTCATTATCGAATGGGTTTCGGACACTACTAACCATTCTAGATTTGGATACCAATTGTATCACAACTTACTCACTAACTTTTGGAATTTAGTTATCAATTTCATACGGTTTCATGTGTGTGTAACGAAATGGTTACTATCCAGAGTAAAAATTGCTTTTACTTGAGTCTGGATCAATAAACCACACACATGAAAATAAATTGTAAATTCCTACGTCACTTTTGTTCTTGTTGCCCACTTAGTAATTTGCTTACATGCAACTCCGCTAAATAAATTACAAAGGTCGTTCTTCAGAGTCCGATTCGTTTCTTCCCTTAGATCTTGTAATTATACTGTGTCCAGGGTTTGTCATTAGTGTTGGACATATAATAATTAATAGAGAGAGAAAAAAAAATTTGTACACACCTACTAATAAATTTTTTTTAGGCATAATATTTGTTAATATAACTAAATAACTCACTTTTGGTTTCTTCCGGTCTCCTCTTGCTGTAGACCGCCGCTGCTACCACTGTTATATATAGATAATATCTTTACGTTGTACCGCTGTTAATGCTGTTATATATCTATATTTTCGCTGCCACCAGTGTAGGATTTCACTACACAATATTTTTTTATTATTCACCCTATAACTCTTTCAATAAATGTTTTTATTGATTTTTTTTTTGGAATTAACATCAAAATTCTATAACTTTTTTTTTAATTTCTATTTATTAAAATTGTATAATGTTATAAATTACATTTTTTTTTAATCATTAATTTTTCTTAATGAATTTATTAAGGAAAATATTCATCAAAAAATCTATAACCTTTTAAAACTTATCAAAATTTTACTGCTTTTTGAGCTTATCAAAATTTTATTACTTTTTAAACTTATCAAGGTTTTATTACTTTTTTAAACTTATCAAAATTTTATTACTTTTTAAAACTTATCAAGGTTTTATTACCTTTTTTAAACTTATCAAAAATTTTATTACATTTTAAACTTATCAAGGTTTTATTACTTTTTAAACTTATCAAGGTTTTATTACTTTTTTAAACTTATCAGGCTTTATTACTTTTTAAAACTTATCAAAATTTTATTGCTTTTAAACTTATCAAGGTTCTATAACTTTTTAAACTTATCTAATTTTAGTACTTTCACCTCTATATTTTTTTTTTCAAATTTTAATATTAACTAAAAATATTTAGTTTTTCCCGATACCGACTCAATGAGTTTATTCAAGATTTCGTGCTTGAATTTTCATTAGTGACCTCCGCATTGGAAAATCACTATTTTATATAAATATTTGGCCCCACCAAAATTATCGATTTGTTATTTTAAATATTTTATTAAGTACAAAAAAAATGCAAACAATGTTTGTTTTGTTGCATCAGACATGGTTAACATTTTCTGTACCCAGGTCATTAATATATATATAATGTGTTTTATGTTGCTATGTATATTGATTGCATTTTAATGGTTTTATTGAACAAAATTGTATACAAATTATGAAATCATTAATTTGTAAACTTAATTAGTTTTTTAGTTTTTTTTTTTTTGACCCGAAAATCAATATGTACATTGTTCCTCTTTTTTTTTATTAGTAATAAATATTTGTTAACTACCCAACTGGAATGTGCAACATAGTTTTTTGAATAATAAGACCGCACAGCAATTTCCATTAAAGGCAATTATCTAGTTTTTGTATGGTAATAAAATGTATATTGTATTAATAGATTAATATACATTTTATTAAGGGTAACAATATGAGGGTCATATTGTTACATGATAAATATTCTCTTTTTCATGTCTATACTTTCAACTGACTGTTCGAATTTATTACATGATTTTACAGGTACCAATTCAGAAATCTTACAGACAATTAACATTTTGAACACCTCATCCTCTTTATGGCTGACCAAATATACTATTACCAAAAACCTGTTACTAGATATGGTAGCAGACATCAAACATTAAAGACCATATAATTTCACCAGACGCGGTATGAGCATGCCACACTTCAACCACAATCACAACAAGGAATATACCTTATTATCTGAATACAGTGTTGAGATGTTTTCGCCTTTTTCCTTTTTTGGCATTTCTCGACCAAGGCAAAAACAAACAAGATAAATTAAATACTTTTATTTTATCCTTACTCCAATCTCTGAGTCTAGTCATAGAACCAGTTTTTCCAAAGATTGAAAAGGATAAAAATGTAATTGGGTTAAAACAAATTACCAACCAGGTTTTTGACCATGTTATATGGTAATTTGTTTATTCGGAGAAACACAAAAAAAAATTATACTTGTTTTTTAAAAAAAAATAAAAAATTAAGTTTAATTTATTAATATTTATTATTTTGTTCTTTTTTATTTTTATTACTAATAATATTAATTTGATAACGATATTGATAATCTTATAATGTCTTTGATAATATTCCATTGATAAATGAAATATGAATATGAATGAATAATATTTATAACAGTGGCGTCATAATAACACACGAATTAGAAAAATTATCCCAAACACTGGCAAAACAGAAAACAACATTAAATGAAATAAAAATTAACAAACACGACATCCACCATTATACATTGACATATATTTCGTTAATATTACTAATAACAATAACGGTGTTAACGTGTTCTTTATTTATATATTTATATAAATCGGTTGTACATATTATGTATTTATAGTTTACACTTAATATCTATATGATATGTATGATCTATTAGATATGATCGATAATGTTAGACTGAATTTTTTCTTAAAATTAAAATTCTTACAACTAAATAAGAATATACAAATTTAATTTTAAATTGTATGGATTTGTTATTTGTATAGAACTATTGAATTATATACAAATAGCAAACTCAACCAGTTAAGTCCATCGTTTGTACAGAATGTTTAATTCTGTACAAATAACGGATTCCAATGGTTGACCTTACTATTCGTATAGAATGTTTATATTCTATACAAATAACAAATCCATGTAGCAGACAATTCATCAAGGATGGAATGTTTGCAACACACTCTCCCGCCAGTGTAATCCAAAGTGGATTACACGATACATAACGATATTTTGTTTGACGTTACTAGAACCTGTTGTATCGGAAGATTTTCGTGGTTCGACCGTCACTACGTGTTATATAGTGGTCGGAAGTAACGCCGTCGTGTGATGTTGAGGAATTTGGCGTATCTGGCGAGTAAGTGGTGGGGTTCGGCATTAAATCGGTGAAGGCCGGCTTTAGTCGGTTGATCGAGATATTTACATTCTTGTTCTTGATAAGGATCGTAAATACCTTATTTGATCACTTCATGACGAGATACGGACCTTCGTATGGCGGAGTTAATGTCGGTTTTATGGTGTCGTTCCGAACGAACACATGTCAGCACGAGTTAAGGTCACGATATACAAAAGTTGCTCGATTGCCGCGACGAGATGTCGGTTGCGGCTGCACTTTTTGCATATGCTCCCGAAACTGTGCGACATATTCGTGTCGTGTTGTGTCGATTGGCTGTGATAGACAAACTTCCCCAAAATTCTGCTGGAATGCGAGGATTTTGTTCATACAGCATTTCGGCAGCTGTGGACGATGTATTCTGTCGAGGAACGGTTCGCAATCCTAACAGAATGTAGGGAAGCGTTTGTGTCCATTGACGATTGTTGGAACACATTAGCGATGCTTTGAGAGTGCGATGCCATCTCTCGAGAAAAACATTTGCCTTTGGATTGTACGCAGTGGTTCGACTACGGCGAAAGCCGAGTAGACGACCCAGTTCAGCGATGAGAGCAGATTTGAATTGTATTCCCTGGTCACTGACTACGCGAATCGGTACTCCATAACGTGGAATGTAATCACGTACGATAGCAGTGGCAAAAGTTTCCGCTCGAATATAATATAATATAATAATAGCCTCAGTCCAGCGTGTAAAACGATCGATGATGGTAAGACAATATCGATAGCCTTCGGAAATGGGGAGAGGCCCCACGAGGTCGATGTGTATCTCGGCGAATTTTCCCAAAACTGGAGGAAACTCGGCGAGAAGGCTATGTGTATGTCGCGTAATTTTACACCGCTGACAAGCTAGACAGTTTCTAACCCAGATGTCAACATCCTTGTTGATTGTGGGCCACACAAACTTTCGTTTAAGTAGTTTGCGACTAGCCCTAACGTCAGGATGTGACAAATTGTGAGTTGCTACAAAGACAATTTTCTGAAATGATTTAGGGACAATCGGTCGAGCAGTACCTGTCGTGATATCGCAGTACAGCGTGATTTCTGAACCCAAAATTGGTACCTTAATCGCTTTGATGGACGTGTCGTTCAGAATTTCGGCAAATGTTATGTCGTCATTCTGCGCTTTGGGCATGTCAATGTAGTCTATTGTTAAAGGGAGTGTTAATTCCTCAACTCTAGACAATGTTTCTGCAACGAAATTTTGTGATTCAGAAATGTGCTGTATGTCTGACGTGTACTGTGCTACTAAATCAAGATGTCGCAGTACTTTTGGAGATGCTCTTTCGGTGTCTTGAGAAATAGCAAAAGTTAGTGGCTTATGATTGGTGAAGAGGGTGAAGGATCTGCCTTTGAAGGTTTGACGGCCGAATATGCCGCCAAGAGCTCGCGATCATAAGCGCTATACTTTGTTTGAGCCGTGGTTAATTTCGTAGAAAAGAAACCAAGCGGTTGTCACTGGTTGTTCGTCCATTGTTGGATAACCGCACCAATGGCGGTAACAGAAGCATCGACTGCTAATGATATTTTCGCGTCGGGTTTAGGAAATGCCAATTGTGTGGCATCACCAAGGATTTGTCTACACTTATCGAATGCTTTTGAACGGTCGGTGGCGATCGCGTTTCTTTTTGCTGCCTACCAAAACTTGGTCTAGGACCTGTTGGTATGCAGCCGCAGAAGGAATGAACCCTCGATAAAAATTGAGCATGCCTAAGAATCGTCGTAGTTCGCAAACGGTTTGCGGTCGAGTAAAATTCTTAATGACATGAACGCGTTCTGGAAGCGGTCGAATACCGTTTTTATCGACCTCGTGGCCAAGAAACGTTACTGTTGTTTTCGCGAAACAACATTTTTCTTCATTTATTATAATCCCGTAGGATTGCAGTTTTCTTCACGTCATCCTCGTGCACCGGGATTTGGTGGCAGGCCCGAACAAGATCCAATGAAAAACAGTGCATGCATTCAGGTGCTGAGTGATATCCTGAATGTGCGGGATAGGATACTTGTCGGGGACTGTTTGAGAATTTAGTGCATGGTAGTCGCCACATAGACGCCACGCACCAGACTTCTTTTAACCATTAGCAATGGCGATGACCAAGGACTATCTGAAGGCCTGTAAACGCCTTGTTTCATAAGCAAGGAGGATTCTTCCTTTGCAGCCTTCAATCGAATTGGGGATAGTCTCCTTGGTCGAGCGAAGGTAGGTGAGCCGCTTGTGACAATATAATGTCGTACTGTGTGAGGCACAGCTTTCGACTGATTGTCGGTGGCTACATCGGCGTACTGCCTAAGTAACCCTTGTACTAACGGATCCACCGTTGTGCTCGATAATACGGTCAAAGATATTTTTGGTTTCGCGTCGGTTGACGCAAATGTCGATCGGTTTGACGTTAATGGATCTAGTAATGATTTATTTTTTAAATCGATTACCAGTCCATAATGTCGAAGAAAATCGGCCCCTATGATACCAAGATGAATTTGTTCGGTACTCGTGTACCCTGCCACTTTGCCCTCGTGTGCTGTTGCCATGTACTCGTGTACAGGTGCTGTTGACAGATGACCTGAAGTTGCGTCAACTTCGTTCATCGGTTTGGACGCTTCGACCTTCTACCACTACGTGTCATGTAGTAGCGTAATGATAATTCTAAGTTATTGTATTAAACGTCGCTTCCTACAGTGTAATGGCGAATCAAAAAAAAAGACCACCGCTGCACCAGTGTAATGATAATTTTTTAATTACCATCGCTGCTACCAGTGTAATTATAATTTTTTAATTACCACCGCTTCCTCCAGTGTTGTGATTTTCTAGAAAGTTTCACCGCTTAGACTGTGTAAAGTTTCCCTTTCGGAAACCGCTGCCACCAGTGTAATAACTACTTCTTGAAGTTTTTCCGCTGGAACGTCGCTGCCACCACTTTGGTTAATTAGACTCACCAAAGAGAGTCGAATTGAGACACTAATTAAACTTTGTGTTTTTAACTTAAAAAAACACAACAATATGTTTATGGTTTTTTTTTTTTTGGTTTTATTAATTGAAACAAACTAATAATTGTTATTGTACTTTTTTTTAAATGTTTCATATTTAAACAACTAATATGATTATTTAGTTAACTTTAACTTTATTAATTAAATCAAACTAATAATATTTATTTAATCAACTAATATGATTATTTAGACGGAGGGACTTTGTTTTTGTTCTGTCTGAACTATCTGAAGTATCTATCAACTCTCCTATATGTGTATTAAGTCTCTCTGGCCCTTTCCGAGGCCTATTTAGTCTGACTGAATTAACTGAATGCCTGAATATTAACTGAAACTAACTCTGAACAACAACTGTCTGTGGGAAAATATCATGTTGAGAATTTTCACTTTTTGTCGACATGAAAAATATGTTGTCTGGGATAATTTTTGGTTCAGCATGTAATATTTTAAGTCATCGCGGTAGATCTGAATTCTTAGTATTACAATGTATGTAACATTTAAAGGTTTTAGTCTATGGGAAAATATGTGAGTATTCGTAACATAATTGTTAGGATTATGTTACAGTGGTCGCTTTGTTTTTTGGTTTCAGGCGAACTCGTGTTCGTGTTTGAAACCTTTGGTGAAGGTGAAGTTGTTGGACTCGTTTGTATTCCGTCGATAAATGCCGGTTTGGGTCGATCGATTGAGATGTTTACATGTTTGTGCCTGATAAGCAGCGTAAACACCTTTGTCGTTCGTTTGACCACTGGGTAAGGTCCTTCGTATGGCGGTGATAACGCCGGT
>JANSTX010052249.1:0-11569 GCA_027564355.1 Penthetria funebris | reverse complement strand
ATACGAGTATAATGAAATCAAATCAAAAAATAAAATATAAAAATTTCAAAATTATTTTAATTAATTAGAATTTTGGTATGGCATTTGACGACGATGAATAATTATAATTTAATGATGATATGTACATATTGTAAAAGTTAAACATGGGGTTACACAGTCGTACTTTATTTGAATACTAAAAAAGTTGAAAAGGATCATTAATGAAGAACATAGTTTCTTACAGCATTGAATCTAGCCTTTGTAAACTTCATGCATAGTTATAATCTATAATTAAAGATAACATTAGAGTAACATTTAAGTATATCTGCTAATGTAGTCTCAAAATAATTTAAATTATAAAAAATTCATATTACTCATAATAATGTCATTTGTTGAATTGTCACCGGAAAATTATACTTATTGTAGTAAAATTACATCAATATTTACATTCGTGCATGCAAATTTTAATTTTCGAATGTATTTCTTATTTTTCCTATCGTTATTTTGATAAAGCTGGAAAAAGCTCAAGTATTTAAAAATTAATTTGTATTTTATGTAAATTAAGTATTAAAGTACAGGTATTTGAAATAATTTCACTATATTAGACTGAAATTCAATAAAAAAAATTATAAATTTTAAAATTGTATCATTTTAAACAAATAATTAATAGGTGTTAAATCTCAATACCTAAACATAATTAATTGTGTGATTATTTGGAGAAATATATTAAAATTATCTACTTATTTGCTATGATATAATTTTGACTCTAAATTGACCAGAAATGTTGTTCGAATCTTTTGGTAATCAAATCCTAAAAATATATCTGTTGAACGACAGTTCATCTTGATTTGATGGATACTACGCATTAAACAAATTAAATTTTAGAAATTATTCTATTATATGTTAATTTAGACAGTTTTAAATGAATGATTTTACGTTTAAAAATTGGAACGAGTTAGGGTTTGGTAAGGTATTGTACGAATGAATGTAATTAATTGCAAAGCATTTACCATGCACAAACAATATTGAAATTTGTAAACATTTAATATGAAAAGTTTGTGAAAATAAAAACTTTATTATATTTTTTTCTGAAAACATAATTAAAGTTTAATTAGAATTTTCTATTTTACTGTGGCATTTTATAATTTTATAATTTATCATGAATATGTATTCCATTATTTTTTATAAAAATTTTAAACTATAAGTTTTATTTTATTTTAATAGAAAATTAATTCAATTTCCTATGACCATAGCTTTATGAATAAAATTTATTGAACTCAAAACGTTTTCCCGTTTACACCAATTTCATGTATTAAATTGCTGGTAAGATATTTTTAATCAAGTCGACAAAAATGACAAATTCCCAATTTCTTGCCTACATTTCAGTCTGTTATTGATACAACATACATACCGGTTGAGCAACCTCTGAATATTATAATCGGTCACTCTATTCACCACATAATATTTCTTTGTGACATTTGTGACGATCTAAAAATGATTTGATCAATTATTATACATATTAACAATTTAAACAATTTAAAAGTACTTTGAGTTACAGGTTAACTATTCCCATATCATACATGAAATTTAAATTTAATGTTTGTAAAAGATTCTTTTTAACCAACTTATTTAAACTTAATGACATTTACCGATAATCTAGGCAGGTTCAATTGAAATTTAAATATAGAAAATATGAATGTCATTTATTATTATGTATAAAATATGTTCTGTACATAAACAATGTTTATTATGATACTTATGCATCTATATATATATATATATATATATATATATTCTAATGTACATTGAAGAAGGATTATTACAAAAGACGATAAATGATTGATTACCTTTAATAGGTAGGCAGGTGGATAATATCCTAAAAAAAATACCACTTTAAAAAACCCCTCTTTATATTTTATTTTTCTATTTGTTCTTATGTTAACACACACAATAAATTATTAAGTAAAAATCCGTAAACATAAAACTCATACTTTAATGTGCATATCCATCATATTTAAATCACAGATTAAGTTTTTAAAAACGATAATTCATATTATTTAAAACAAACAATGAATCATAGGTTATCCGATGACAATTTTCAGTAGAACGCTGCATATAAATGCAATATCTAATGAGGTGATAAGGCGACGATTAGAGTAACCGACTTACATTGAATTTAAATCAATCCATATCTACATATGTGCGATCTCGCCGGCAACTCGATCACAATATATGTCAGTGATAGCGTGACGTTATTGTCGTATTATGTCAACTGCGCCCTTGAGGCGAAAATGTTTAGGTGATGTCCCCATATGTATATATATGTTTTACGAAATCTCAAATTACGTCAAATTATTTATTGGAACTTATTGGTTGATTGAAAGACGTGCAAAGTAATGATGTCACAAATTCAAGTTATCATGACTAGATAGTTGTCTTATACACAAATTAATGAACTTTTTTGGCCAAATACAATATAAAATGATTACTTGTGTAGGCATACGTAATAATTTAATAATAGTGTGTGATTGATGCAAAGAAATGGTGTAAATGTCATGTTTGTTGGCTGGTTGAAAGAAAACATCTCAACCACAAATTTATGTTCCACTCTACTGAAATACTGAATTATTTTGATTGATATTTTCTAGTTGATAAATTTAGGTTGACGATGATGATGAAGTAATTTTCCCTATAAACTCGATATTTATAATACATAATGGTATAATATGCCGATAAAGAAAAAGTCTGATGGTTTTTTCAGGCCATTTGCTTTTTATTCTTTTGCATATATGAAATGTTCAAAATATTAGTGTAAATTTTGAACCTCGCTATCTCTTAATAATCATGTCAAATTTAATAATGACTATTATTAGTCTTTATACTCTTAAACAACATAGACATTATATATTCAATACCATATAAATATCCATTGGGTGAACCGTGACTATGTGGAAAAGCAACAAGGTTCTTAATTTGAATTGCAATATACGATATAATTTGAACATTTTAGTACATATGATTACTAACGATGTATAATGTAATAGTGAAAATTTCATTACATACATTATTTTGTTCATACACAAATTTCGGGAAAATATGTAGGGTTGGTTGTGATTTTATAAATTGTGAATTTGGGTAGTTTAATCAATAAACTATTTAATTTTACTAGTTTCGCTCATTTAGCGGTTGGAAACCTCAAATTGATGGATTTTATTTTGTTTTGAACCTTGATGGCCAAATAGTTTGAATTGAATAGTAGTACCGTGGTATAATTTTCATAGTACACATCAATTCAATTTGTTATTTTCAGTAAATTATTTTCAGTATTCAATAAATATTCAGTCATAATGGCTACAATTTGATGATATGCACAGTGCCCATCATATTATGCAAAACGCTAATAAATTTAGGACAACACATCTATTCCTATGGCTTTGGCCTTTAAATATAAATCATTATCATCTTTGCATTACCAATTCGGTGTGGGAGCAAAGGACAGTAATGAACAACAGTGTCATATTGATCACAATTTTGAATTTATCTCTTATTTAATGACTTTTTAATGACAGTTTTCAGTCACGTTACTTTTAGTCGAACATATCTTTGGGGATGTTATATCAGAAAAACTTCATTAAAATTCGCTCCAAAATTATTGTTCTGTTAACATTTCAAGTTTCTTAAGAATTCTATATATGACTCTTCACCGAATATAAATATAGGTCTCATATTAAATTTAGCGTCGTTAAAGAGTAATGATGAGCTTATGTACTTAATACCCGTACAAGACATTTTATTTTTCGTAATTAAAATTTTCAGAAGATAGGATTAAATTTATTTGAAATACTCTGTACCTACCATCAAAGGAAAGCTTATAAAATAATAGTATTTGATCAAAAAAAGGATGTGAAATTAATATTGAAATTTTCTTCTTTATGTAAAAAATTTATAAGCATATTTTGTGATACAAGTAGGTAATACGTATTTGACTTTGAGAGGAAAAAATTTCATATTATGTCATACTTTAAGGTCCTTTGCCTAAAGGATAAAAGGTCTGCTTTTTATGAAGAAAAAATAAAAATAAAATTCATATTCACAATACCTGATAGTTAAAACAAATGAACGTAATTAATGTTGTACTTTTGCAGATTAAAGTCGAAATTTCATGGTAAACTCGCAATTTATTGTCAAAGTATTTTTTTTTTGTTTGCTGTTTAAGAGTCAGCATTATCTCAACCTTTATTTCAGTTGGAAGTATAAGATGTTAACTATCGGAAGCTATTGTTCTATAGTTGTTTTAAAAAATCTTCATTTTTTTTTATCGTACATCTGTTTCTATCTCTGATGTCCGTATGATGTATTTAACTATGTCATGATGTAATTGCACATTGGCTCGAAAAATTTCAAAAAAAAAAATATGAATCTATAATATATCTAAAGGAAGTCAACATATGTTCATATCCGTAATATTAACGTATTCTGCTTACCAATGGAGTTATTGGTTGTAAAATAACACCACTAACTGCTCCAATGAAATGAGTAATACCAAAATGTTAGGGAAGCGTTTCATATCAAATTATGGTTTTGTTTGTGAATTTATTATATATCAATTCAATATGCAATTAATTTTTATACTTCAATTTTAAATTAAATTTTTATATTTATTATAATTGTGTAACATTAATATGATGATAATAAAATTAATTCATCAATTTGAATTTTAATGAAGTTTCTCTTTCAATTTAATATTTGTTAGTATGTTGAACTGACTATTGTCCATTCTGTCAACAGACAGACTGACATCACATTAATATAATAATAATAGAAATAAATAATGAAATAGTAAATACAAAATTTAATTTGAAAATGAAAATTTTAATTTGGAACTTAATTAAAATTCATTGTACATAATAATAATAAGTTATAACCTATCTGAAAAACACAGTAAAATGGAAAAAGCAAACAAAAACAAAAAGAAAACCCCCATTTAATGTAAATACATAAAACATATTTTTTTGCATCAAAATTACTCAAATTTTAAGTATATTTCATTTGTGCATTTCAAAAATTATTCCTGCAAAAATGCAAGTACGTGGTATGTTCTCGTATGTATAAAATTTAAATTATGCTTTAAATATAATATTAAATGAGATACAATTTGTAGTTATTTAACCAAAAACAGACTTTTAATTTAAACAAAAAAAAAATATTTCACTGGAAATTAACGTATTTATAAAATTTGGATTAAAGTTAAATAACAGAATTTTTAATTAAACAATCGTAAATTGCATGTAAATGAATTTAAAAAATTTTAATGTTAAAACAATGCACATTTTATGACCAGCAATCATATAATGTTTTTCATATGTAAGTTGGTATTGTGAAATTATGAAGAAAATGTTTTCAAATTTTTAATAAGTCCATAAATAAGATAATGTTGACCTATTTTGTTTTTCACAACAACACTCCATGGTTGACATATTGGGTGACTGTGTTTTGCTTGTGGGATTGAAGCAAGGTAAATATAGGTAGAGCACATACGATTCTTAAAATTTTTTATCAATTCCACAAACAGGACACAGTATTTCAAGTGCGTAACATTAAATATAGGTTGAGAACCTTCTATAGATGTTTAGTTGGTCACTACATTCACCAGACTTGTGCTCGTATAAAGTTCTCAACTACAGATTAATCAAGCACATTGAATCATAAATTTGTCCTCACTCATATGAGAATATCCATAAAAAATTAAAGCAAAAAATAAATTTACTTAAAATGCTCGTCTTGACGAACATAGCTTATAGTTCAAAAGTATTATCTAATTGAGGCGGGAAAAAAGAATGAATTTGCTGGAATTTTTCTTATACTTTACGTTATTCATCAATAGTTTCAAGCTTGGGAATATATATTTCAAATTAGTATTATTTAAATAAGTTAATATCATCCGGACGCTGGCAATTCCGGTAATTATGTTTGGAATGTTCAATCTAAAAAATGTACTGAATATTTAGAATGGGAAATTGGTGTTCATAAAAATTTCATTCTTGTAACAATTTAAAGAAAATCTTCACTTGATTGCAATATAATGCCAAATGGTTCTTTTTTTATCTTGTATTTCTACTTATTCTAATATTATTTTTTCCAAATACTGTAGTTGCATAAATTATTCCACACCTGAACATCTTATTGTATAGCCCGTAATTTGCTCTCGACTAAACCTACCGCTTCATGACGACCATTATTCAACTATTTGATGTCATTCAGACCATCATATCCAGTTATTTGATCTTTGGTGAAGTCTACAGGTCATGCCGAGCATCTTTCTATTAACTCGCAGTATGATTTTTGACTTACAAACATTCATAAATATTATAATTTGCAGGATAATTTTTTATTCAGAACAATTCCAATTATATCGATTCCAATTATATTATAGTATCATAGAATTATGTATATTCTATATTTGATTGGATGGAATGCATGAATTTTCTATCATAATACTCTGCATCATCACCATCAGCACAACCGTATTATCCTAAATTCATTATACTTGAGTAATAATAACTATATGGTAATTGAACGTTTTCAAATTTGAGGTTATTATAATATTCTGTATTTCCAACATTTTATAAGTGAACAAGCAATATTTTATTTAAAGAAAAGTTATAAGACACATTTTGGATTAACAATAGAAAGATCGATTTAATGTTACATGTTCAGAAGTTTTATTTGCTTCTTTAAGGATAAAAACAACCTTTGCCATTGTTTTTTTTTTCTGTGGTAGAATAGTAAAGAAAACCTGTGAAATTTTTACTATACAAAGATCAAGTATGCATCGTTGAAGGCATGTCGGTAACGCTCTGTCAGATCCAAGCATGTTAAAGAGCTTGAAGGATTTTATTGTATCCATTCTAGTATTCCAGCATATATTGTCATTTTTTGTTACTGAAAAATTCTGTACACAAGAAATTCTCGTCGTATTCTTTTCGTATGCTACTTGTGCCTGTAAAATGAGATTATACATAATTTTCAGTTATAGTTCACAAATTTAATTTAATAATTATATCAATACAAGGTAATATTGAAGTTCTGTCAGATTGTCAGTATGTTGATTTTTGAAATTTCAGGCAATCAACATTATTAGAATGTAAACTGCAAAAACTATGCCTTATATTTATGTCAAATGCCAGGATTTGAAATCAATGAAAAGTATCAACATTTTATTTATATTGTTTTATTAAAACATTAGTATTTTAAAGGCGTTTAGAGGACCCATAAGTCACATGTAAATGTGATACCAAAAACTACTTGAACCAACTTCATATGTCTTCACTTTCGTTTTAGTTTTTATTTTTCAATAATTATAATGTTATCGTTTAGTAAGTGACTACCATTTAACGCTTATTAAACCGGTCGTCTGAAATTATATGATGATGACAAATGGAGTTTATGATCCTATTTTTGATTTCACCAACTATATGATAATGTCTCTGAATTTAATTGCATGAGCCCAAATGTAAAATCAACAGATCGCAAGAACGACAACCAAACCGTTTGTATATTTTGAAGAACAATCTGTTATGAAAATATGTGATTAAAATTTGAATTGAAATTGACTGTTAACAACGTTTCATACCGGAATTGATAAAACTTGATTTCAAGCACGTACTCATATAAGCACATATTTCAGTAATATAAAAGAGTCAATAATAATTATCTAAAATGTTAAATTGCAACTATATATTCTTTACATATCTCATAAAATAAACTATTTAATGATCATAAAGTCTTCAGTATATTATTTAAATGAATCGAAATAAATGAAATTGATTGAAAATATGAATATTATATGGAAAATAAACAACGTGTGTCTACTATCTAAAGCATTCTATAGTTTTCTATATGTTCATATATTACATCTTAAAATTGTCTTTTTAGACTAAATTAACGATGCAAATATCCTCAAAATCTGAGTATACAAAAGCAACTAAATTTATTGTTCATTCAAAGAAAATAAAGGATCTAAATACGATGTAAAATTTATGCATTAATAAACTAACCTATCCAAACCAAAACCAAAAAACCCCATCCCTTATATTATATTTGAGAAAATACTCGTATAAATAGCGCAATAAGTAATGGGAAAGCGGAAGGAATTTAGATATTTTATAGTTAAGGAATACATGGCCGTATATGTACGGGCATTTATTATAATAATAGTCATGGTTTTATTCATCATAATATGTATATGTAATAATTATGTTTATGCTATATGAAAAATACAATATTAGTATTACCAAAATTTCAATTCAGAAGGTTGTGGATCTAAGTTTTCAATGTGAATACGACCACAAAATTGATGTAAAATACATTTCATTAACGCATTAACTTCACACACTTCATGTAGTCTGATGCTAATACTTATACACGCTCAACTCACTTAAATATGACAATTGTTACTGACGTAGCCTAAAGATAATATTTTGTTGATATTTTCTCGGTAATTGTGGTCTTATGGTAAAATGCATGTACTCTCACTGTAATTGTTAAATTATCACTAGTTTTTTATATGATCTTATGGTAAAAACTTATTTTATCTCATGGTAGTTGCTTTGTGGTCTGACGACGGTCAAAAGATTCAAAAATTAATAAAAGTTGATATTTATATTGTTTCTGAGAAAATGCGTTTTCTATGCCGTAAAGCAAAACATGTGAATTTATAAATATCTTCTAACATTCCTGTTCGCCTGATACCAAATGTAATTTCATTTTCATACAAGAATCCTCATATGTACGACGAATTCACGATAATAATAATACAGTAATGCTTAAATAATTTCACGGTAATTGCTATGTGGTCTCACGGTTAAACTCATATGGTCTTATGTTGAATTCAATGTGGTTTCATGATGAAGTCTTACCGTAATAAATTACGAAATGATAATAAAAAGATATTTTCTATATCCTAGAGTAAAACTAGTGGTAAACTTGAATTCTTAAATATCTTTGGTCGTCAACGATAATTGTTTTTCGCAATTTAGATTGTTAGTTGTCTTTCCATATTTTCGATATTTCACTGCGTGACTCAAATGACCCTTCAGCGATTTTGATTTTGTATTTTATCTTTATACTTCATATTATTAGGCTCTAATATATTCATGATTTATTCATTCTAAAGCCTCGTGTCCACTATAGATTTTTTTTTGTAAAGGTAGAGAAAACTTACGCGTAATGACGCGTAGAGCAGTGTATACACCCACTCTACCTCTACATTAGCGCTCTTCTCACACTCTACGTGAAAGTTCTGTCGACTAAAAAACTCTTTAGTGTACATGCTACTTTTTGGAATGGCAAAGCCTTACACATTCTCTAGGCTTTGCTAAACATGTATGATAAGCCTTTTCTCTACAATAGTAGTAGTCGTATGTTTTTGTTTTTTTTTTCATGTGGATTGACATATTAAAAAAAACAAATTTAAATAAAATAATATTAATATTACTAATATAAATAAATAATAATAATAATATTAATAAAATAAAAATAAAATCTGCATTTTATCAGGAAAAATGGCATCAACATCAAAGAAAACACGAAAAAAATTATCAAAACCGATCAACTTTTCCATACGTCTCTACAGTAAAGAAAAATTACGCTTCAGTGTACACAGTCTGAAAAGAACATGGTAGAGCTGTACTAAAAATTGCTCTTCAATAGCTCTACAGAATACGGGAGAGTGATAGAGACGCTCTATAGTGTACACACTGTAGTAGAATCTCTATACTTTACGCACTACACTTTACAGAAAAAACTCTATAGTGGACAATTGGCTTAATCATAACCGCAATGAACTCTACAATCTTGTCCATATCACCCATACATTTTTACAAATAATATATGCATTTTTGTAATAAAATCAAGATATCGCAATAATTCTCAATTAAATTTAACCTTTTTAACTATTGATGCCTGTTTCACAGGTCCATAAATCTAAACAATTTATGATATATTTTACCCGATTTTTGAATATTTGCTGATATTGGTTTCTAGGAGCATTGCCAACATTTCGATTCAAATATGGTGCTAACATTCCAGTGTGTTCCAAATCATTTTCATTGCCGGTAACCCAAAGGTTTTCACCATATTTTTGTTCAATACATTCATTTTCAGTGTAAATTGAAAGGATTCAACACAGTTACCTAGATTGGTACAAATAATGTTAATTCGGGAACAAGTATTCAACACATTAAAGTACTTTCTTCTTTGTTATGTTTAGTGAATTAAATTAAAAATTGATGATAGTTTAATTAACATTCTTTTCCCTGTCAACTCCTACAAATTATGCAATATATAAATATATATATATATATATATAAATACTGCAGAATTCCATTATAAATTGGTATCTCAATCAAAGCACCAGTGATAAGATATTGAAATTTGGTTTTGAACTAATGGTTCTCATCAGTATAGTAATTACCCAGCAGAATAAAAAAATTATCTGAAAATATTCATATATTAAATATTATTCAGACGTACCTTTGAGACAAGGACAGTGACAAACATTTGAAGTAACAAATATTTTAAAATGAACTTTCGATAGATGTGACGTTGACCGTTTTATCGTTGCTAATATCACTTGAAATGGTCTTATACGATTTAGATTACCTTTGTTCAGAGTCGATTGTTACAAAGTTTATAAATTATTAGCACTAGATTTCATTGGTATAGTAAGTTTATTAATTACATTCTACTTTATTATAACAAAAACTAATTTTATACTATACATAAGTACTATACAAATTTATTCTCTTCATTCATCTATATTTTGTCCCTATATATACAGCCTCCTTCATTATTATATGAATGGATTTCTCTATATATATAGCATCCACCAACCTCTGTGTTGTTTCTATACATTATTGTATGGTATCCATATATCTATAATCTAACTATCTACAATATAGACTAGACTCTATAGAACACTGAATTCTGTTAATTATTAATATATATGATGGTATACACTTGACGAGTGTATAGTCTTTCTATATGATCTCATTTACATATTCTGTATATACGTACAATGTAATGTATGGATGGGCAAAAATCAATATATCAATGTTTCATGAATATTGTGTAATTGATTCAATACAGTCCTTTTTAAGCTCTATTTTAAAACTATTTTCTTTATGTAAAGTTAGTGAGTTTTAGAACATTTAAACTGTGAATATATTATGCAATATGCATGTACCATACTAACATATGTTACTTTGAAGAACGTTTAAAGTTTACTATTATATCAATTCATTGAGAGCTGGAGGAATATACTCGGTAAGCGTATAAGGTACATCAAAATTCATGACAAACGACCGTGAAAACTTCTATGATACCATTAAGCATATATATAAAGTATTACCCTATTATATAAGAATGGATTGGGGTGTATAAATAGTTGAAGTTCTGTATTTTTAAGGGATGAAATTGTTTTCATTTATATACATACCTATAGGCAAAATGTTACATAAATATTATTTTATACATTTATCTATCTGTTTACATTTTATGTATGTAGAAGAGATACTCGTACTAGATAAAC
>JANSTX010052227.1:0-11571 GCA_027564355.1 Penthetria funebris | reverse complement strand
ATCGGTTTTACAAGGGATTCCATTAGCTGAAATCAGAAGTAAGAATAATGTATAAAAATACTAGATACATATTTACACAACTATGAACCATAGTAATAATCTGATGATTAACAGTAGAAACATGTCATAAATATAGGAATTAAGAATATAATGGGGAAACGCATAATGCATATAAAATGTAAAAAAAAGATAGTAGGTATTTGGAATATCGGCTACTTTATTGTAGGCAGTACCAATTTTAATATACGAAATATGCACGTGGCTAATATGTATATACATTACAAATATATTTGCCATGGTTATTCAAACGTTATTATAATGATGGTGGCCCTAAAAGTGGAGTAAGAATAGTTTTTGATAGATATGTTCAACATTAATCTATATATTTGTAGGTTGAATATAAACAATCTCATATAATATCTGTATAATATCAGATCGTAAATATTATTCCTGTATATAATTCATATGTTAAAATGGCTTTCTACATATTTTAAATAAAATAAATCTTCAGAATTTGATGATAGCCTGATACAAATCCACAAACCTATGAAATGTACCAACATTTTTCACCAGAAATAAAAATGGCAATGTCTCGCAATCGGGTGGAGATACGGAAATGTTGTGAACGAAAAAATACGTACTAATGCCTACTACATTTTACACTCATATGTCAAATATTTAGCTACAACATACAGTTTAAAAAAACAAAAAAAAACTCGTGATATTACAGAGATTTCAGCAACGCTTTTAATTGTCAAAGATACGCAACGCCATTCGACATAATTCATCCTCAGACACGGAAACTCTATCTACAACCGTTTCCGAGATATTTGCATTTTAAATAAAATAGATTTTCTGATGATTATGATGTCTTGATACAAATTCACAAACCTATATGAAATGTACCAAAATCTTTCATCAGAAACGAAAACGGCAATGTCTCGTAAACGTTTGGAGATAAGGACATACTGTAAACGGTAAAATACGTACTAATGCCTGCTATGTTTTATACCATATGTCAAATATTCAGCTACAATAGTTAGTCTAAAAAACAAAAAAAATCGTGATATTACTAAGATTTCAGCATTGTTTTCCATTGCAAAAGTTGCGCAACGACTTTCTACATATTTCATCCTCAGACACGAAAACTCTACCGTTTCCGAGATATTTGGATTTTAAATAAAATGAATCTGCTGATGATTACGATGTCCTGATATATTGTAAATCCACAAACCTATGAAATGCACCTAAATTTTTCACCAGAAACAAAAATGGCAATGTATCGTAAACGGCTGGAGATAGAGATATGCTGTAGACGGTAAAATTGGTACTAATGCCTACTACATTTTATACTTATATGCCAAATATTTAGATACAACATATAGCCTATAAAAAAACAAAAAATGCTGATATTACTGAGAATTCAGCATCGATTTTAATAGTCAATGATACGCAACGACTTTCAACATATTTTTTTCTCAGACATGAAAACCTTATCTATAACCGTTTCTGAGATATTTGCAATTAAAATAAATTAGACCTTCTGAAGATTATGTTGCCCTAATACAAATCCAGAAAAATATAAAATGTACCAACATTTTTCATTACAAACAAAAATTGCAATGTCTCGTAAACGGTTAGAGATAGGTACATACCGGAAACAGTAAAATACCTACTAATGCCTAATATTCAGCTACAACAGTTAGTATTAAAAAACGAATAAAAAACACCGCTTTCAATTGGAAAAGATGCGCAACGACTGTCTACATATTTCATCCTCAGACACGAAATCTCTATCTATAACCGTTTCCGAGATATTTGCAATTTAAATAAAATAGATCTTTTGAAGATATGAAAAATATGATGTCCTGATACAAATTCACAAACCTTTGAATTGTACCAACATTTTTCATCAGAATCAAAAATTACAATCTCGAATATTTAGATACAACGTAGTTAGTCTAAAAAACCGAAAAAACTCGTGATATTACTGGATACTCAGTATCGCTTTCAATTGTAAAAGATGCGAAACGACTTTTTACATATTTCATCCTCAGACATGAAAACTATATCTATAATCGTTTCCGAGACATTTGCATTTTAAATAAAATAGTTGTTCTGAGGATTATGATGCCCTAATACGAATCCGCAAACCCAATTTTTTTTTTGTTTCAAATTCTATTTATTTTTCGAAATAGGTGTAACTTTTAACTCCATACACTTGCCCAATTTTTTTTCCAATTTCATTACATCTTTCCTGCGTGTAATACGATTTGTCGAACACTTCAAAATAGATGTTATTTGCAGCTATATTACTTCATTCAACACAAATCTCTTTCTCCGAGCACATTTTCACATATTTGGAAACAAAAAGCGCTAAATCTGAAGAATGTGAAGAATGCAGAAGCAATTCGTAGCGCAATTAATCCGTTGAGTTTTCTATGATGAAACAATTAAAGAGGTAGTTCATTGTCATGGTGAAAAAACACTATTACCAAGTGGTGTCGTTTTTTTTTTTATTCCATCACTTAATAATTGCCAGCGATAATTTTTTTTGAGTTACAAAAAGCATTGAAGAACAGTTGCCATGAACTTTCCTGCTGAAGCAACGACTTCGCCTCCTTCGATGTACTTGAATGTACTTAAAACCCATTGGTTTGATTGTTCTTTTATTTAACATGTATTGTGATGGACCCATATTCCATCAACGGTTATGAATCTACGTAAAAATTCTCTAGATTACTTTTAAATGTTGAAATTTTTTACAAACGTCTGAAATTCGTTTTACAGCGGTTTCCATTTTTGGCCTCACAAGATCTGATCACTGCATGCCCCAAAGAATTACACAGAAAATCATCATCAAATTGTATAATTGGATCCGGAGCGTTTGAATTATGTGATGGAAGATACAACTACACAACGAGATTTCTCCATCGCCAATTAGAAATTAAATTTAAATCGTTGTTTAGAGTATTATATTATCGTGATGTAATCTGACCATGACTCCGGATGGTATTTAGTCAAAATAATGAGAATAATGCAGAGTGCTGTCAGTAGTGGAACTGATGTATTGGGCTCGCAGTTATTGATAAAGGTCAATAATGATTCTAAATGACAACAAGGATCCCTAAGGAATATCCACATCAAGTTGGAAATCACTAGAAGTATTGATCTTCCAGAGTGAAAATCGTTATAGCGATCAATAATAATTTTATTGAATTCCAGATAAGATATGATCTTGAGAGGTAGAGGGAGAGAAAGTGCACATTTATAAAAAACTATGGCGGAATACCATAAGATCCGGACACATGTCACGAATATTCAAGGAGGGCGGAGTTGTGTTCATATAGTAAAAATGCTTCCTTTTCATTACGAACGGCATCCGTGACATAAATGGGAACGTAACAAAAACTATCATTTTTAATGTACAAATATGTGTGTGTACACAAAATCAAAAATCGCCTCTTGTATTAGGAATTCATGATAATCACATTAAAAGCAAAAACAAACAAACACTTGTCCTTAACAAAATATCAAATATGTGTAATAGGAGAGCAGAATATTAAAATTATTTTTCAGTTCAATATTTTACGTAAACAAAAAGTTTGTTAATTGCAGTTATTCTTGTGAGCGCCGGTTAACGAAAAATTTTTATTAAAATTGAGTTTCAGGTCAGGGTTGCTAATATGAAATTAAAATGATTATCTAACTTTGCATTTTTATTCCATTCACAAATAATAGGTTAATTTTAGTGAATTATGCCATAATTTATGATCATTTTCAGTTTTAGTGTAATTAAATTTTTGTAAAATGAATCATTTTTTTTTTTAGAAATCGCTTATTGTATTGGAAATCCATCATAATCTATTCAAAGAAAGGAACAATTTTTCAAACGAGGATTAGACAATAATCAGAGTTGTAAGTAGGTGCCTCAATCCGAAAAGAGTACCTATATCATTGAGATTAAAAATAAATCATGCAGATATGGATTATGATGAGATATATCTGGAATTCTCATGGTATCGACAACTAATTATTCGAGAAGATTGTAATGATATTCTAGTAAACTACAATGCTAGAATTATGCAATGAATAAAAGAAGTAAAAATTTAATTTAATTGCTATTTCGTGGATAAATTATGTGTTGTGAAATTCAACTTCAAATGTATTATGCCAAATCAGACATGACGTCAATTATTGAAGTATACGCATCCCTATAGCTGAATCCAGAATCATTGGAAAGGTACTACTATTAAATAAAGCAAAAATTAATAAGTAAATTTTAATTTTTATTTTTTGTATATATTTTTAACCATTAAACAATGTATTACATTCAATATATTTTTCTGAATATTATTAATCCTGTTTTTTTATATATTATCCTGAAAATATTACAGTTATATCCTCTTTTAGGATAATATGGCGGCCATATTTTAAAGCGCAATTATTTTTCAAGTTTTTTTTCCTATTATTTTTTTCAGATAATATTTTTATTTTTATATTTTTATGTATAATATTTTTGTTAATAATAAATCACAATCATCGTAGATTTTATTCATCTCTTTGTTTAGAATAAATTTTTAAAAAACGTATAGAAAGTTTTTAGTATTATAGATTTTTAAAAGACAGTTAGAACATTTTAGTACAATTATTTAATTTATATATAATAATTAGTTAGTTTATTTTTTTCAAGGAGAAAAATTTTAAAAAACAACATCTACAAAATATAATTAATTTAAGAAAATATCATTTTTTTTCTTTCCATTTTTACAATACTTGTGTTACTTACAATTCCATCAAATAAATAAATTTAAATTATAAACTTTCTGTTACTAACAATTAATAGAAACAAATTTAAATTTGTTTTTTTAAAAATTCAACATAAATTCTTATTAAATGTGCGGATTTTAATAGCAATCAAATGTTTTTAGCTTATAGGTCGTATTAATGTAAAAAGTATGTTCAGTATCTCATAATCTATTGCGCAAACATGTTGCACAATGTATCATGTAAAATAGTGCATAACAATTATAATCACATTAAAATAAACATAGTTGGTTTTGGGTAGTGTTGGCTCTTGACTTTTATTTTTAGCGGTGCCAAAGTGAGATAAAAACTTGAAAATACCGCAAAATCATAATTAATCATTTTCAAAGACATATAACCTCAATATTATAAGTTATAATAGATTGATGTCATTGACGTTAGTATATGAGGTATCGAAGCGTCGCCCTCTTTACTTTGCCTATACCTATTTGTAAACAAAGTTACAATCTATCGCAACGTGGACGCCGAAATTAGTTGTTAGAAAAGCGCCTGTTATCATCAAAATAATAATATAATACAATACGAATCAAACGCCTTATTTAACCGTACTTGACCCATTGTGCATCTTAAAAGGCTTTTAATTCTTGATAATGGTTTTAGAATTAATTTCAGACACCTTAGAAGTTACCACATAATACATCATCGATTTCTATAGCAAAATCTATGAAATCCAGGAATAAAATTCCCAATTAATCGTTGCAATTGTTTTGTTAATTTTACCTAAGTGATAATAAATGCGTTACATGAATTTCCATTAAACGTGTAAAATTAAAATTGGTGTATGTCTAAGCTGAAAACTGATAAGTTCGTCTTAAGGATAATTGTAAGTATTTGGAAAAAAAAGACTGTGTTGAATTCTAGTTTTTTATCCGCGATTCTGAGCGAGACCACATATATATACATATTTTTTCAAGTACATATGGCATAATTTAGATTTATTGTAATATAACAGTAAATTTTAAAAGTTTTAAATTTGCAACTAAGTAAAAAACCCTGTTAGTCCTTTGTTTTTTTTTTGAACTTATAAAATTTAATTTAATTTTAAAAAGCTTTTTTTTATCGAAACTTTTACAATATTTCAATAAAATAATAGTCATTAGCTTTAGCAAGAGAAACTTTTAAGGATATAAAAAATTGATTTAGTAGTAGCATCCATAGGGATGATAATTATGAACATTAAAGTAATTAGGATAAGAAATTTTGCATAATTAATTATTGTTCTAATAATTATTTTAATATAAATTTATTTATAAAAAAATATTGTTTTACTTCCTCTTTTCGTATAAAAATTAAATTTAATTTAACGTTATAATTTTTAATTGTTTATAAGTTTTACGATTAACCCTTCAATTCTGTTAGTTTAACTATCTGCTTATTTGTTTTATAAGGAACATAAGATTTAATTAATTTATAAATTTATTTCATACTTTCTGACATTCACTATATAATAGTTAAATAGTTGTCCTATTTAAATGAAGTGAATATTATCAATTAAATATCTCACCAGATAAGTACACATTAAATTACGTGTAAACAAAATAGTCTGGTGCTAAACCAAATCTTTGATACGTACCTAGGTCATTATTGAAGAGTCTCTAGAAGAATATAACCAGATATCATTTTTTAGCTGAAATTTAACCCCTTTGAAAATCATCGCAACATTGTTTCTCCATTTCAAAAGCAAAAGCCCTGGTTATGTGATTGTTACCAATTCGATGACATATAAAACTAAGCTACGAGAAATCAGCTGTTTTAGTCAGTATTATGTCAAAATGAGAATAGTAAATATTGCTTAAAGTAATCATTATCTCAAGTTCTGTGAGTTGGGTTACTAATTTTGTGCTCACTGATGTCAACAGAAAAAAACCAAATAGACTATGAAAGAGAAGTAAATCATGTACAGAAAAGCAATTACACAACACAGAAATTTTGCAAAGAATTATAATATTGAGAAATATTTATAGGGAAATCGACTCTGAATAAGAAATGAGGCAATGAAGAAAAAGAAGAAGAAGAAGAAACCTAGAAAAAGTAGCAAAAGATAATTTGAAAATCGTAGTTCATTAAACAAATCAGATTTTTTTAGACGCTATATTATATACTAGTGTACTACATAAATTATGTGATCTAAAGAGTACAACGATATAAAATTAAATATCTGACACTAGCGGCATGGAGGCATATTTAAATCTTCCAAAACAACATCTTGGTATCTTGGAAAGCTTGATGAAATACTTAATGTACTTTACAGTTGTTAGACATAGATGCATTTTGTTTGCTACTCTTATTCATACCTATTTTGGTTTAGGAAGAGGATACATAATCATTAAACTAGTTGGCATATGATCAGTCGAAATCAACATCTTGACGATGTCATCGAAAGTTATTAAGGTGCAGCTGTGATTAATGTTTGAAATCAAATCTAAACAATTAGATTCTCAAAGTTAGTGGTAAAGTAAATAGATGACCTTCAATATTTGAGAAAGTAGAATTTGGTAGTCGACCCAAATTTCGAAATATCTCAATTAATTTAAAACATACTATTTATAAATATACCATCGTATGGTTTATGTATTGAGTTTTGGTGTAAAATCTTGAGGTCGCTCAATCTATATATATATATATATTGACCTTTCCGCGAACTTTGGTGAATAAACATCTCACCGACAGTAGTTATGCACACCACCTATAACTTATCGTTTGAATATTCGAATAGTTTTTCATAGTATATTTTAAACTAATTTTCATATTGCCATTTGAAATTATCAATCGTAATACCGCGCCACAAGCCCTTAACGCTTAAGGATTAAAATAATATTGACCGTATTGCAAGGCACTGCTTGGTAATGAAGTTACAAACTAAAGAAATGATGATTTTTACCAGACATAATAAGTGAATTTCCATTAACGTTATAAATGCTTCAAACGACGAGTAAAAGTCAATAACGAGATAATGTATATACGTCAAATTGAAGTACGTATAGTTTGTTGGGTTACGCAGCTAACAAATGTGCACAACATATCTGCAGAATTTACGTCATATTCGTCAGTGTCTGGTGCTGTATAATTGACAATAATTGATGAAATGCTACCAACACTTATGTTTTATCATTTGTTTTAAATTTAAATATCGTTATTTCTGGACAAATTTACTCCTTAAATTGTCCAATAAGTGAAACGGACAAATATTTTTACCATTATCATTTTTATTTATAATTTTTTATAATTAATATTTAAAATACTTAATTGTTTTTTATTTTTAATTTTGTATATTACTTATTATATGTCATTTGATTTTCACGTTTTTGATTTATTGGGTATTTTATTTAAATGTAAACATAAAAACAATTATTACATTTTGGTACAATAATGAAACTAAATTCATAATTCATATGATATGTTTTACAACATGATGTGGTAAATTAGGGAGAGTAGAGATATGTCAATTTGTGTAGAATAAGTCAATAGATTTTCTGAAATAGATTTTCTTGTTCAACATATAGTCGAAGTTACTGCGAATAATATTTCAGCTTATAACCTTTCATATGAATAGGATATTAACCATTGAATATCGCCACTGACATGTTGTGGAATATATAATAAAAATCAGCGCACGTTTGAATAAAATTTACTTTAATTAAGTCTGATTTATCTGTATCTGAGCAAGTTTAATATTTATTTTAGGTACTAGTCACTACTACTTAGAGTGGAATGATAAGCATTTCAACCGTTATAAAATTCGACTCTTAAAAACAATAGAATATCATTTTTATATCCCAATGGGATTGAACCTCGTTTTCAGACACGCATATATTAATGGAATCACAAAATTATATTTTCATAGATTCGAATGGTTACTTTCTGTTTTTAATTTTTTAAAAATTAAAATCACTTTTAGAGGGAGTGGCTACCCTTTAATGTATTTTTTAACACAAACATAAAATAACTTTTTAGTGCGGTTTATATGGAAAGAGTATAAGAGAATTGAAATGCAGAAATCTGTCATCATTTGATTTAAATGTCTGGAGGTCATAAAGTGAAGAAAATACATCTTTGGAAAGAACGATCCATATAGAGAGAGACGTACGCGATATGAAAGTGCCTAGAAATTTTAATTGAGCTACCTGTAAAATCAATAGAACGTGAGTGCGAATTTTCTTCGTAGTCGCACTCCCCAAACCGATTATTTAGAAACTTGCCATAAATCAGCTAATTAATTGTGGATTGCGTTACAATCGAAAATAAAAAAATGATGTTTATAAAGTTAGGGGCTCGTCAATGAGATATATTGTAATTTTATTGATGTGATGGGCAAGATGGACCTCGTCCAATATACGATTTCGAATTTATAGTTAAATTAAATTTATAAATTTACTTTCATAAATGTACTATGCCTAAATGTATAATCTGTTTAATTTGTGTCCTATTAAATCCTTTGATTTATACTTCCATAATTATCAAATTTCTTATTTTCTCCACTAAATGTTTCTCTAAATTTTTAACTTCTTATTTTCTCTATTTTTATTTATTTTATATATTTTTATAATATTTCTTTATTTTAACAAAAATATAAAACATTTATCTATTTTCTATACAATAATCTTAATATTTAAAATTTTTATATAATTAATTAAAAATATTCCAATAATTTTGAATAAAAAAAAAACGAAAACAAAAATTGAAAACTATTTTCAAATTATTGGCAGTCATTGGTTTTTATTTATTTTTTTAAAAAATTTATTTTCACTCTTCCAAGTTCATCGTTTTAAATATATTTTCCTAAATCTTCATGAAAATCATGTAAATATGCTATTAATTGTGGAAATGGTGGTCGCTGTTTATGATCAGCTAACCAACAACATGACATAACCGTATAACTAAAATTAAGGAAAATAATTTACAATTAATCATGAACAAATTTACAACAAAAATATACATACAATTCATCAGGACAATTAACAGGTTGTCCTAATCGATATCCATCACGTAAATATGCTGCCAATTCAAATGGATCAACTTCTTCAAATGGCATTAAAGCTAATGTTGCTAATTCCCATAATAAAACACCCAAACTCCAAATATCACTTGCAGTTGAATAAAGTTTTTTCTGTAATGTTTCCAATGCCATCCACTTTATTGGACGATTTTCATTGTCACCCAAACAATGATAGTCATCGGGAAATAAATCACGTGACAGTGCACTATCGCATATACGAACATTTGCTTCAGAATCTAAACTGTTTAATTAAATCGATAGAAAAATGGAGAAATTATCATACAAAAATAAAAAAGGATTTATGATATGAAAGAATATTGCTGAAACTAAAAATGGTGAAAATCATATACGCGTTTTTTTATATACTAAAATAATTACAATAAAATTTAAGTTCATTATAATCTCAACATTAACACGGTACGAGAGCATACGGAATTAATGACGAAACTGTCAGTGCTTACGATTTCCGGCCATCAGCATCTTCACCCCAATCAACATTTTACAACTCACACCGGAATATTTAATGATAGTTCTCCGCCACATTATTTTTGGTCGAACAGGTCTTCTTCTATGATGATTATAGTCCTGCAAATATATTACGATAGCGTTGACCTATCACCTCAGTATTTGGCCGATCCAACATCATTTTCTTTTTTCAGATAATCGTCTCCATCACCACCAGATCCGACAGTCTTCACAATTCCGCATTTGATATTATATTTGGCCGAAAGATTCGCGGTAGCATATGTCTCGGAAACCGGTATTAATGTTGCGGTGATGTTGTGGTGACGTTGCGGTGACGTTGTTGCGGTGTGCAGCACGCCGCAACGTCGCACAGCATGTTTGAGGGAACCAAAGCTTAAGGCATACCTATTGACGAAAACACATGAATCAATCTTTGCATTAGAGACTCCTATAAAAATACTTACTAGCTGCTTTTTAAATCCCAACAAGACTCCATACATTTGCAATTATTAAATATTTTACTCTACTCATAAATTTTACTATGATTATATCGATCAAATATTGGTTTCCAATTAACAAGAATCTGCTTTGCAATAAACCGACTCTACCAGTATATTACCCATGAAATCGGGTCTTCCAGAAAACCAAAGCGCTGCACCCGGGGATGTAGACCTTTTCCTTTCACCAAATCTCGTTCAGACCAAAAATGTTGTTAATATATTTTAGTTTCCTAAGCTACCTGCTCCAGATTCATTGGTTCGAGTATGGTTCTAATAGATCAGGTTCTAACTCGTATCCATTTACACAAGTTAAATGTCGACTTTATGTTCCCGTCCAATTCGAGACCATTAATTAACATTTCAACTGTTATCAAAAAGTTTTTGCAGTTCGAGTTACAGATTCACAACTACCTAGGTTTAAAGAATTAATGTTAGTTTCTAAATAGATGTCCAACCGCAGCCAAGCGCTTACTATTTTCCTTCATCTGGTAAAGGTACCTACTGTAACCACTTGACCAATAATTCAACTCATCAGAATATTTGATCCTAACATAAAACGTCATCCAGAAAATGGTCTGCACTGGCAGCGGACCATTTGCAAAGTTGATTGCAACTGGACGCGTCCACAGGTTGCAGATAGTGGAATGGCTTCCATATGTGATATATGGGGGTTACCCAAAAGGACGCGGACAATCCACGGTCATGCTGGAGGGTCTCTGGGGTTACTGTATGGCAGCAGTAACCATTTAAATCCAGAGTCCAATGATAACATGATGACATGGC
>JANSTX010052216.1:0-11573 GCA_027564355.1 Penthetria funebris | reverse complement strand
GGTTCTGAATGTTGGGCTGTAAAAAGAGATCACATGCAGAAACTTCACACAACCAAGATGAGAATGTTAAGATGGTCATCTGGTGTAACATTGAAGAACAGAATTCAGAACAACTATATTCGAGGCAGTTTAAAAGTTGCGCCCATCACCAATATAATCACTCAAAGTAGATTAAAATGGTTCGATCACGTAATGCATAGACCGGAAACTTATTGCGTTAAATTGACTTTGTATATTGGAAAAGATGTAAGGAAACGCGGTCGCCCACAAGCTACTTGGTTATCAGTTGTTCCAAATGACTTGAACATATTGAATGCAGAAAGTGACGATACACAAGACAGAAACTTGTGAAGAAATAGATTGAGAAGTAGGAAGGCCGACCCCGAATAAGGCAAGGAAGAAGAAGAAGAAGAAAAAGAAGAAGGCGACCGGTCATTGAAATTGGAAAATTCGCACTTGACTGAAATCTGCAAGATCCTAGATGACCCGGTCGTCCAAAAACAACGTGGCTAAGATCTGTCATTAAAGAAGGCTGATACCAGTAAGTGGCGATGGGAGTGAAGTGAAGTTGCTGGCCAGAGATCGTGAAAAAGGGCGGTTGTTCGTTGACACCTACAGCTCCCGCGTGGAGGAGTAAAGGTCGAGAATGATGAGTATATGTTTATATAGGGTGATATAATAATAATAAATTGCCCTTTCACAACAGATTCCCATCATATGCCTTAAATTGACATACGGTATGATCGGATTTTCGATAATGTCAAGGTAAAGATCAATTTAGATGGCTATTGTTTGCGTAAAATAAAAATAAATCATTTCAACTGTAGCGTATTTCGAGGAACTGAATGATGAACCAAGGATGTTAAATATTAATAAATCACCTTGACCTTTACGCCTCAAGGACTCTAATATGTATATGTAACATCAAATTTGAAATCAAATAAATCGGCGAACACGACATTAACATCATCTTTTTAGTCTTTGATCACACGAAATTACTGACATATATCGTGATTGAGTGTATTTAAAAATAGGTTTAGTATGTGAATAGTAAAACATTTTTCCACACTTTTATAGAAAGGGGCAGTATTTAGATGAACCTATAATCACCACTTCATATATCTAATTTTCCCAGTTATAATATTTGATTCAATTCCCGATAATGATATTGAATTAGTATTTTCTTATTTAATTCGCTCCATAAATAGCAGTTCTTATTTCTCGATAAGTCATCGAGTTACCGAGTCGTGATAGCATAACTTACTATAAATTTGTTTTGTTAATCCGCTTTTCCAGTTAAAGTACTTACTAAAGTATTAATGATAATGTTAGGATGTGTACTATAAGCTGGTTATAAATATCCCAAATTATAAATTTTGTTTGTAATATAAGCATATTTTTTAATTTGAATTTAAATCATTTTCAGTCCAATTTAGTCAATTGTACTGAACAAATAGGTCAAATTGTATTCTTTGAAACGTTTGTGGTCAATTCGCATCTTCAGAGATTTTACTTCTGCTCTATGTAGGGGTTGAAAAGAAGTGGCTGTATATAATATTGTGAATATAACTTCAATTACCCATTTGAACATTCTGCATCAGTATACAGTAGAAGTTGAAATGGTGGAGTTATATACTCCTCTATAACTTCTTATAGAATTGTCATAACGAATCTTTGTGTCCATGTGTATGAGTTTTCAAGAAAGTCCCCAACTATTATATATATAATCCATAATCTACCATAAATGATATTAAATTATATTTCTTGGTAAACTCTATAGTTTGCAATCTTCAAATATTATTCATAATAAAAAGTATTGATTTATTCATTAGAAGTAATGGTAGCATGAATAGAAGAAGCAAGTGTTCAATTTCTCATTAAAAATGTTATCATTAATTCCATTTTGGTTGTATATATTCGTGAAAGTTATTGTTTATCCAAATACATATATGTATTGCATAATTTCGTTGATATTTTATATAAATCAATATAGTAGTAAATATACAAAGGATAATATAGAAAAACCTATATTATCAAATCACATTATATTTTACCTTTGAATATTCCATAGTAACATGTTGTAGAATATATCATATGAAACGCTTGAATTTATATCAATCAAATCATGTTTTAGCCAATTTCGATTGCTACAGAAAATTCAGTCTACTTTTGCGGGTTTGAAACTTTGCTTTTAACACAATTCGATAGACTCTACTGGTCAAATAGGTTGGTAAAAGTGGCATGAGAGAAAACTACTTCTACTGGACAGTGAACGGAAAGTGCTAAAGAATGTAACAGACAATTCAATCTATGATCGGTATTTTCTGAACTCAAAGGCGATTCAGCAATTAATTAATTTAATGATGAAGTGATGATGTATTATATGCTGTGCTGAATAGGTTTATAGTTGCATGTCCCAAGCCAAAAAATTGTTCGCATTGTTACCTTTTTTTAGACGTGATTGAGTAGCAATTTTATAAATGTTTCTATATGATGTAGATTCAAAATTCTGACCCATATGTCAAATTATTAATATCCCGCATATAGATTGGGTTACGATAAAGTTGAACCAATGAACTACATAGGATCTTAGCTGGTATTTAAAATCTAATTAACATGAATATCTCAATCAATGATAGATATAAAGGTATAAAATGCTTAGAGAGGATATAAAATGCTTAGAGAGGATATAAATAGAATAACCATATTGTCTAGATATATTTCATTATCAAAATTAATAACAATAGCAATAATTTAAAGAATTACAAATACCTACGACTAACGAAAGAAATGATTTGTAGTGACTGTAAAACAATCAATAAACATATAAATATATATTTATAACACAGAATGGATGTATGTCCTTAGATGACAAATAGACACATAAATAAATACTTTTTAGTTAATTTTATCCGTTAAATATTTTCGAAATATATCAACATTTTCTATAATTTCCAATCAAAATATTTTGCACTGTCCCTTCCTATGGAAAATTATTCATTCCTGGAAAATTATTCACCACAACAAAATTTCTCTTAACTATGATTATTCCATCTAACAATGAGAATCGGCAACTACAGTTATTTTGACATAATAATCAACACTGACGTGTACAATATTATTGTAATATAAAAATCAAGAATTTTTATTAAAAAAATAATAGTCAGTACCATGTATTTAATTAGTTTAGACAAGAATACTTACATTTATCAGATTTTATAATATTTTTAGTTTAATTTATTATACTTTCCATTTATAATTTTTTAATTTGTAAATATTAACCTCATCAACAAGACAATCAATTGTACAAAAACAAATATCTCTCTATCCACTAAAACATATTCCCATTAAATTCCGTTTTTTTTTTTATTTTAAAAATTAAGTAATTTATTAAATAATGGATGATAGAACAAAATGTATTATCTGTGCACTTGGCATATTCTTTTGTTATTTCTATTTTGGAATTCTACAGGAAAAAATAACTCGCGGAAGATATGGCAATCAATTAAATGACGATGGCAGTTATGGTGAACGATTTACATTTACGTTGGCACTTGTAGGTGTTCAATGTTTATGTAATTGGATATTTGTAAAATGTAATTCGAAAATTTCAATTAATGTATCTTTATTTATATTGTTCATATATATTCTAAAAATTTTATAGGTATTTTAATTGCTAGACCACAAAAGGAAGATAAAACACATTACGGATACTATGTCAGTTCAGCACTTACATATCTTTTGGCAATGGTTACTTCAAATATGGCATTACGTTGGGTACCGTATCCAACACAAGTGGTTGGTAAATCGGCAAAACCAATTCCAGTTATGATTTTAGGTGTTCTAATTGGAAGAAAATCATATACAATTCAAAGATATATTTGTGTATTATTAATTGTACTTGGTGTTGTACTATTTATGTACAAAGACGGTGGTGGTAAAGTAAATGTGAACACCATTGACGATACAATTGGATTAGGTGAAATTCTATTAATTTTAAGTTTAACCATGGATGGTCTTACCGGTGCAATACAAGAACGTATGCGTTCATCAAGTGCACCATCAGCACAACATATGATGTTATCAATGAATAGCTGGAGTACAATTATGACTGGCATAGCATTACTAATTACTGGTGAAGTATTTGAATTTATAGCATTTGCTACACGTTATCCAAATATGTTACTACATTTGGGTATGTTAGCCGTTGCAGGAGCATTAGGACAATTATTTATATTTATGATGGTAATTATGAAATTAAAACATATTTTTACATTTTTAAAATCAAAAGCCTAATTATTTCATTATTCCAAATAGGTATCCAATTTTGGACCATTAGCATGTTCAGTAGTGACAACAACTAGAAAGTTTTTCACTGTTTTATGTTCAGTTATTTTATTTGGTAATGTATTAATGCCAAGTCAATGGTTTGGTGCTGCTTTGGTATTTGCCGGTTTATTTGCTGATATGCTATTTGGGAAGAAAGCACCACCAAAGAAATCACTGAAAAGTGATGAAAAAGATAAAGGCAAAGAGAAACAAAAACTGATTTCAAAGTAATAATTTTGTTTTTTATTTTTTTAAAATTTTATTTTCAAATTTTATTTCGTTATTTATTATGTGAGATTAGTAGAAATGCAAAACAGGATACTTTGATCATTGTTTAATAAACAAAAAATTAATATATGAACATTATACATTTATATATTCTAGAATAATATAAAGAACTGTTTACCCTTTTTGGTAAAATATATATTTTGAAAATAAAACAATTATGTTTTGCGTTTTTTTTGTTACTCTATACAAATGGAATGACCGACGAATAACATCTGGATTACTCAACGCATCTTTACACCTTCAAACTAGGAGTATGAACATTAAATGCACTATTCTACGTGTATATTCAATTGTGAAAACCGGACAACTATAATTGATTTTCTATCGACATAAGTATAATTTGTTTTAGATGTTAATTTAACATTTTAGTACCTCAATACTCTCAAATATTGTAGAGTCCTATGCAAGTACCTTGGTGAGAAGGTTGAAATGATAATAGAAAAGAAAACTTGTATATTATTATATATTATGGTTATATATATATATGGTTGAAAACAAATATCTAAGCTATCATCACAACTTTGAGACCACACAGGAGTCTAAAGCATCAATGAAAATGAAAATTCAACTTTTTTCACAACTTCCAACGATTACCATCACTTCACTCCACATCCTACAACTGGTACCAGCCTCTTGGGGTGACACTTTTCCGTTAAGTCATTTTTGTGGTCAAGCAAATATTTTACTAACATGTAAATTCCATTCATGCGATATCATTGATCGGGCGCTTAAGCCTATGGTCGATCAAATTCCATTTCATAATGTCGAAACAAATTCTAGAAATGTAGTAGTACTTAGTTGTTGGCATAGATCTCCGCTTCATCTCTTACCACCGATACTAGACGACGGTTGTTTATCAATTTTGGTGAAAACGTCTTCTATTACCCTGCAGATATACTGCAAATCTCCGCAGATTCTTGGTCTGATGTCATGTTTCGCAGTTATGTAATAGAACCAGTAAACAATTAGTCTTAAAAATATTCAACTTTATGTGCCCATATTCTAATGAGCAAATTTCACATTCATTTCAGACTCATTTCATATTAGCAGTTAGTAGGCAAATGTAACTAGCGAAATCAAAATATTCAAGCCGACTGATTGCATTCAATTAGATAACATTGATAATTATAACCAAGTTCAATATGGGCAGAACACCAAACCCATCTTTATATCTACGCGGTGTTACCGGTAATTCGAACACGATGTATGTTCGATTACTCACCATTATTGACACAAATCGTGTTCGATTAGCTAAAAACTGCTATCAATATCGTGTTTGTCGACACAAAATACATAGCTAGAGATTCAAATATATAACCGGACAATTATAATTGAACCTATACTTTCCAGTAGGTAAATTATCATTTATAGTTATTAAAGTTCTCATTTGATATTACATGCATATTAAAAATGTCAAAGAAACATCATAATGTCATCATATGCGCCCTTGAGACGTTAAGATGATTATGCTATAAACTAAACTTGTACACTGTGAATGACGATACATTCGCAGATCAGGAATCATCATCAATTTAGATGGTATTCCATAACTTTTACAATATCTAACAGTATTTAACTTGGCAGATATTTTTGTTTTGAAAATTTCTTGTGGATATAAACTAACATCACCATTATCCGCCTATATAACTGAAACTGTAAATATTTTAATGATAATTGACCAGCAAAATGCATAGAAGAGATATTTCTTTTTGAATATTTTATTTCAACGAAATTTTATTGAAAAGAATACGTTTGCAAGAGATATGGGCATTGCAAACAAAAGAAGCAGAAATTTGCATCGTGAAATAACATATATAAACAAATCCCAAAGAATGTGAGAGAGTAAGATAAGACCTATCCCCAGATACTAGTCAAGGAAACTATAGTACTACCAAATACCGTTAAATTAATAACAGAAAACTTATTTTCAAATTACGAAATATTTGTGGTAATGAAACTTTAAATGAGCTAGAAAATATTGCAGACCGCAATACGTGGCAACTATAAATAATATATGAGACAAAATTTGACTAAAACATTAAATGTTAAAGATAATACAATTAAAATGTCGATCACTCTTTGCATTTCGGAGTGTTTGAACAAAAAAAAAAACAACTAGACAAACAGTCAGAATCAGTGGCATCCCTACGCTTCAATCTTGCCATCTTTCCATTATCGCCTTCAATGCATTACGTAATAGGTGCAATATGTGCCAACATTTCTATTGTTTCATCTCAACATATGGATCATATGTAAGTGTAAAGTCTGAATTCGAATCACAATTTATGGTACACAGTAAATAATCCAATCAAGCACTTTATGAAAAACCCATCAGAAAAGCCGATTTAGTCCGACATTTTGGATTATTATTCGATCTGTAATATAAAATTCTGATAGTATTCGAAACACTGTGACTTTATCCAAATTAATCCTGGTTCATCCACATTACTGAAAATATTAACGGATACAATAACTCATTTACATTTCAATACACGGAATTCATGATAACTATAAGGTAGCACAAGTCATACGTCATGTTATTGTTACAAAATGGTCTGTGATCGCATGATCGACAGGTATTTACATTTACATCAAGAACAATTGAATATAGTGGAATGCGAATTCAAAACAATAATCTGGGTATTACCAAACAATCCGATAGTCCATGCATATGGTCCGTAAAAAAGATGTCAGTTGCGGTAACTATCGCTCCCTTAATGTATAAATATTAGCTGACAAGTATTCAATTCATTACGTACAACTTCTGCAATGTTTTTACTACATTATAGATCTTAAGTACGCTCATCAAACATCAGAAGACGATTTTAGGAATAAAGTAATATTCACGCTTTTCGATCTCTACAAATTTAATCGCATACCGTTTGATTTAAAGAACACTTCTATTATAATATTTTTAATTTAAGTCATCGTATTTCAGAGGCTAAGATCTTTATTCCTTCAGTAAACCATGCTTAATTTCTGTAAGTTAACTTTTCTTATTCCAAACAGTTACATATGTGATTATGTTTATATTTTCATGAGACTCACATGGATAACTGTATGAATGCATTGAACCGTGAACTGATGTTGTAACTACCTTGAAATAGGTAATTGATTATATTTTCAATTGCAAATAAGAATGAAACTTTCAAATTTTTCAATGTGCACATATATGGAAATAATGTAGGACAAAGAAGAAAACAATAAGAAGCGACAGAAGAGTTAAATTTGGTAATTCTAACTTTAAAACATGCATAAATTTCAGTGCATATTTTTGTACTTACTATCATTTCTGCAATTTATTTATAAGTTCATATTCCTGTCAGAGTGCTATATGGATGCTCTTCAATCTTCATATCAATAACTCTGAATGAAATTCATTATTTTTGAAACATTTTGTAATTTTTGATAGCATCAAATTAAACTCAAAGCAATTTAATTCCTTCCAAAAGTAAGTTCACTGTATATTTTTTCTTTTGCATATTAATTATTCAGATGCAAAGGAATGGTACTGACACGGAACACAAATGAATGCAAGCAATGATACTGACATGATACACAAATTAATGAATCTTAAAAACATACACACACATGAGTACAAGCAATGTAATTTTTCTTTAAATTTAAATAAAACAAACTAAATAATTTTTAACCATATAAAGTTACAGTATTTCATATAAATTTTTTACAGCAATTAAAATACACTGCTTAAATATTAACACAATATTTTTTTTGTAAAATTAAGCTGAATATCAAATGAAACATAAAATTTCTCTGCTTCTTATGTTTTGAAAATAAAAAACTGTTAATCTGTCAAAATCAAAATTTAGTACAATGTGTCATGCGCAATTGATTCCCAACAAACATTTTTCAAAATTGAACGCAGTACACAAAATTCAGTAGACTGCACATACAAAAAAGATAAAATATGCAGAATTTAGCGAATTGAGTACATCTGCTTATTTAGCGACTAGAGTATGTCTGTTATACGACGAATGGAGTATAATTTCGCCATAAATATTATATTATAGGCGGTAAAATTTTCAAATTTCAAAAAAAAAAAATTTTTTTTAGGTTAAGTCCGGTGTGATTTTTTTTTACATAGCGTACTCTGTATTATTTGAATTTAATATTAATTCTAGTACTATTATCTGACATATGTGATATAATGTAAGTAAAACGTCAATATTTGTCAATTTAAATATAAATTCTGGGTTGAAATACATTTGTTTTTGTTTTATTATATTATTTGAAGTTTAACAATTATTGTTTATTTTATTATTAAATATTAATTATTGTATTTTAATTAGATTATATAAATCGGTATTTATTGTGATATTACATAATTTATTATATTTTATCTAAATTGTGATTTTCAAGTCATAATGTTTTTGTGTTTTGCTAAGTCATACATGCTAAGGTCGATTTTCTTTATTTAAAAATTATCTTTTGTTAAGAAACATATTTTTGTGATATCAAAAATTATTTATTAGGGTATGTATAGCAACTTTAAATATTTATTGGCACAATCAAGGTATTTCAAAAACATTTGTTTCGAATTTTTAGACTGTATGACGTTCATAAAACACATTGTCGAAAAGAAAGACGTACATTTTTTTTTAGAGAAAAGACACATCGCACTTATCGCGCTTATGCTAAATTCCATCTAATTATGTAATTCCACTATAGTTTCGAATAGATGTGCGTACGGTAGAAATCAAAACCTGAAAAGTTAGACAGCAAAATATTAAAAATTGTCATCAAAATGTATAAAATAATCAGTAGCAAAATATTAACTATAACCCGCCAGTTAGTCTTTTATTGAAACATTATAAGTGATGCATGCAGAATACTGTCATGAACATAACTATGAATTTTGGCTAGAGGATATTGTCGAAAATCTCAATTTATCGATGGTGTGGTCAACATTTAAGGATTTGAAATGAAATTAGTCGTTATTACTGAGTTATAGTATAGTTGAATTTGACTGGTTTATCAATTATATAATTGATGTGTAAAGTGTATAATGACAAATTATTTCGTTCACCAGATAGCTGCCACATTTTATCTGTATTAATCGGATTCATATCAGGAAATCAGAACCTCTAAAATGTATTATTTTTTTTTCAAAAAATAGCGCGAAACATATCCAGAACGGATAAAGATACAGCTCTGCGCTGTCTGAGGTGAGGAAGTAAGATACAGCTATAGTTATAGTGGATGTTTTGTCAATTACCACTATAGGTATGCAAAAGTATGTTATTTACATTCAGTCAGCTCCTATACGCTCTTAAATTCTGGCTAGAACTCGTAAACTATGACGATTGTACATTGGTGTCAGGCAGCCGTTGGTTGGTTGGTTGCAGTGGCGAATCCGACTAAAACTTCGAACGATTCCAATTAGCACTTAGGTGCAGTTTTGATACCACACACAATCAAGGAAACCCGGTTGATTAAAGTAGATAGGCACACATTAAATCGAGTTTGTGGCGTTTAGAAACGTCACCAAATTTTTTGACCTGACCAATTGTCGACCCTTTGATTAGCTGCAATGTCTCTGTGTCCCGAAACCCATAACAGTGTAATTTCAGCCGCGGTACTCCATCAATGCGAGAAAGCATTTTTCCACCAATTTTAATTTGCATACCAGCGAGGTAAGCCACATGACAGTGGCCATTCTCTCCGTGGCTATCACCACTCATTGTACGGAAATCGAAGCAGACATCAAAAAGGCATATGTCTTCCAGGCAGCAAGTATTTCGGCTTGAAATACGCTTGAATTGTCTAGGAGCCTAAAGAGTTCTGCCACGTTAAGAGAGAGTGTCTGGGAAAACCCCAGTACCAACCCCGGTTTCCATTCCAAATGATAGCATATGATATCAGAAGCATCTAAGGGGTTTTCCGCGCTTTTCCACTCGGCTCGTGTGGGATATTTGGCCACAAAGCTTCTGCTTCAACATTGAGTGCCGTACAGAGCCAAAATTGAAATAATTATGAAGTTTGTTTCCATTTTTGTATATTATTCTTATTGAAAAGCTAATAATCGGAAATTAGCTTATATATTATATTAAACAAAAAAACTAGTTATATATTTTCAATTTGCTATAAAAAGAAATATTTTTTATGAACATATATACGAGTTTTCGTATATATAATAGTCTCAGTTATAATTAATGATAAACAACTTCTTCATCTTGTCTATATTTTGCATTATTTAAAAATGTTAATACATACTCGTATACATGACGGTATACTCTGTAGTTCAGATATAAGACGGCAACAGATACAGAAAGAAAAAAATTGGGAAAAAAAAATAATATTTGAGAATAATAAAATAATACTCTTTTATGCTTCCATGTCATCCATTGAGTGTTCTCATCTTTAGACGATGCATTTTAGTATATTTTTATCTTTTCATCAATTCACTTTTAAAAGTGCATTTGTCAGACATATTTTATTATTGGAAATTCCTTTCTATTATTAGCGTGCGCACAATCGCAATAATAACTGTCGACGTCGTATAATATATATACATATATATAAGGAATAAGTACGCAAACTCCATCCAGGACATGATCGTTGACAGGAGTGCTTTTAGCTTTTCCTATATTTTCCGGCTCGTATATTGAGCGAATGAAATGAGATTTTTGTATTGAATTTTACTCGAAATTTTACCCAACCACCAGAGCATTGGAAAATTTTCATTTGCATTTTCTTTATATGCAACGCGTCGCGACGTCAGTCGATGAAAGAAAATCAACATTTTTATTTCGTGCATAGTGTAAAAGTGTAAAAAGTTGTAATTTAAATTTGAAATTTTAATTAATTTAAATTTACTATCGATTTGTATAATTGTAATAATAATAATAATAAGTTAATAAGTTAAAAGAAAGCTTTTATTATTTAATTTTAAAACGGAAAATTATTATAATTTGTGTTACAATTAAAGCGATATA
>JANSTX010052204.1:13476-28280 GCA_027564355.1 Penthetria funebris | reverse complement strand
AAAAAAAATAATATATTATTATTAAATTAAATAAATAAATTAAAATATTTATCATATATACCTATATATATACATAATAATATATGTATAATGTATATATATATAACTTTACAGAATGTATATATACTAAACAACAAAAACAAATTGAAATATTACATCAAAACCGCCAAAATATTAAAAAAACACTTAATTAAATATAATTTAAAATAATGTATTTAATATAAAAAGGAAAAAAAAAAGAAATAATTAAAATTAAACCAAAAAAAAAAGATTCTTTCTCTGTGATTATTATAATAATTATTATATTTAATTCTGATGATGTATATGGAGAAAGTTTTAAAATTGAAATAGAAACATAATAAAAATGGCATTAAATTAAATAATAATGAAAAAAAAATAAAGGGAAAAATAACAGAAAAATTGTATATTTTATCTCATTATGTGTATGAAAATATATGTAATGTAAATTCTATTGAATAAAATGTATTTTATTTGAAACCGTATTATTACTTTCTACTAATGTCCTTTTAAAATAGCAGAAACTAATTGAATGTCTAAAGAGATATATAATTAGAATGCATTTGAAGATATGTATTATAGAGGTATATGGTACATAACTACTGATAGTTACTTACCTATGATAATTGTTTAAATTACTTTTTATTAATTATTTTTATGCAATAATACTTCTTTTCCATGTTTAATTTAGACAAACTATAAAAAAGTATAAACTCGAAAATTTGTTTAAAAAATGACAGGTTCGTCGTTTTCTTTACAATACATATTTTCAATCAGCTCTTTTGTTTTATATGCATAAAACAATATGAATTCTTTTTCACGTTGCACTATTCAAATTATTAATAAATAAATATAAAATGGTTTATTAATGAAGATAGAGATAGTCAGTCTCAAACCGACAATTTGAATATGTACAAAATAATATAATGGATAATAATACATGTTAAAAGTTTTGACTCATTTATACAGCAGAATATTCCTGGTTAGCTTTCTATATCTATCTAGCCAGAAATAACATGTATAAGTACATTTACAATAAGTAATTTCTTAGATTAAACATGACCAATGTCTTTATTTCCAGTACCCTAATAATATTTTTAAATTTGTTATTTGTTATTTGTTAATTCCCATCTATACTTATATCTTACATAGGACTTCAATGAACAACCATTGATGTATTTCGCAGCAGTGCTAAATGCTAACACATAACTGCCTAGGTTGGTGGAGTTGGATATTAATTCCTAATTAGGCTCACAACTACACTCTCTGGCCAAGGCAACTTTAGCCATCTTTGATTAGATGTTACTATCAAATTACATTCACGATGACCACTACACATATAGGACATGTAGGTATTATGACCAGAAATCCAATTCACTTCTGTGATTGATTTTAACCCAGACAACCCTCTTATACGACTAGTATATTTACTTGTCCGACAATTTGTACAAAAGGTGAATCTGTAAGTTTTAATATTTTAATGTCATTCTTTGTTAGGTAAATGATAATTCATATACAAGAATTTTGTATGTTGTATCGATCAGTACTGATATAGCTAAGGCAAATAAATTGTTAAAGACTTGTTCTCATAGGTAGTATTGATTTATAAGTAGAGAATTAAATAAGTAGTAAAATGAAACAGTATCGATATCAGTGCATCTACTATGATGAAGTAGTAATTATAACTATATGCCAGGAAAATTCAAGGTCAATCAAATATTTGGATTCTTCGAAAATTTTACAAGAATATATATAGTCTTAATAGTTATGTTTTTGGAAAAAAATCAACATGCCAATCATTTTTTTTTTCTTCAGATTTTATATAAATGTAATAACTGATGTATTTTTGTAAATTTCTGACTAGTTTGCAATAAGTATAAAAAAAATTAATTACGTGACCGATTCTTAATCTTATACTAAAATGATGATACCCTGAATCACCATCTCAAACGTCTTATCTGGATTATGTATATAATTTCTGCATGTGGTCGCTTATAACCACCTAAACCACCCCCTTGTTTTTACTACTTGTTGTGATAATTGATTCCAATCATTTTAAGTTTTCATTTGTCTCATTTAAAAAAATGTGCTAGACACTAGGAATAGTGTAAGTAAACAACGTTAATAATAATAAATGACGTCGATAAATTGAAAATAAATTTATAAAACAGATTTTACTTACAGAAAAGAATAAATATAATTCTGTCCATGTTTAATAAGTGGAAATCAGACATTACAAAATGGTAATACATAAATTCAATCATGTTTACAGTGTAGTAATTTGCACGCAACCATACCAAATTGGTTGTCATATTGGATTTGTCAAATTTATTAATAAACATTTATTTTTACTTAAATTGTTAACTCAAGATTTTGTTTTGATTATTGCCCGCAGGCATTATTTTTGTTTTATTAAAAGTATAATAAACGGCCACAAAATTAATTACTCAAAATATCACAACGCTATGTCATTATCGGCAGTAGCAAAAGTAAGTTTATTTTTCATATTTTTCATTTTTGGATACAATGCAAATATAATATCAAAATAGTTCATTCGGATATAATGGAAATGCTATAGTTTACAAATTATATTAATTAATTACTTATAATTAATATGAAATGATTGTTGGACTCATCATTTCTGACACCATGGCACCAAATTTCAGTAAATGTTTCCAATAGTAATAATTAGAATAATAATATTTATGTGATTGCCAACCTTCTCATAACATAACAGTGGTCTTGATGTTTGTTATATAGAGCATTATTATTTATTATTCAATATCTAGAAGTTAGTCTTATACATCATTCATCAATAATACATCTATTCGGTGAACCACTTGAACCATGTTTAACTCAATTCAAGTGCAAATATAACAAATATGACAGGTACTGGTACAGTGTACACGATTATGGTACTTGCCGTTTCCAAAATGAAATTAACATCATATATTAAGCCAAACGTAGGTAATATATATGTATATACATCCTTGAACACAAATAAATGTAAGGAAATAATGAATTGTAATTTTCCAGTTTTACACTCATCAGAGTGATACATAAATCCTAGTTTTTTTCGCCTACCTGGCGAACATGAGTGCATCACCATCTTGTAAGGGACTGCTGTTAATTAAAAATATTTTAAGTAACGTAAATGTTAGTCGACGACTTCATTTGTAATCAAAAATATTAATTATAATAGCTTCAATCACACATCATTATTTACATACAACTTGATTGAATTACCGGTACAATTCGTTTGCAAGTAAAAGTAGTTTAAATGAATAAATTTGATTTTGGTAATCTTGTGGAAAAACACATTTTGTTATATTTTAATAAAATGTTTCTTCATCAGCTAATTTCTGCTGTTATATTATAACTACACATTCACTACCTTAAGTAGAAAAACATGCTTATTAATTATTCAAATCAATATTTAAAAATTTAAAAATAAGTTGATAACCTTAACATTGATATTACCACCAGTTTTTCAATTTGTTGACAGTCTTCTTTTTATGTAAATATGAAAACTTCTGAAATGCTTTTTTAGTATTTCATTAAACGTTAATATAAACGTACATCTTCATATATTAATATTCTATTCAATATTTGCATTTTTTTTTTTTTTTTATTTATAAATAAATATATAATTTATCGAAAATGTCTAATTTACAGCCTGTTTTATATTCCTATTGGAGAAGTTCATGTTCATGGCGTGTACGTATAGCATTAAATTTAAAAGAGATTCCATACGATATAAAACCAATAAGTCTAATTAAAGCTGGTGGTGAACAACATTGTAATGAATACCGGGAAGTTAATCCAATGGAACAGGTTCCAGCTCTACAAATTGGTAAGTATGATAAAAATTTTATTCCAATTTTTTTTAAAGCAAATCGAATATTATGGCAAATTGTATTATGACAATGTGATCGAGGAAAACAAGTGCTGATATGGTAATGAATCACTAAAACAATTTGAATTCTGTTTTATGTTTTCAAAATATATTATTTCAAATCACATTACATTATACATTATATATTATTACTTAACAATTTTCAATATTTTTCTGTAGAATGTCTACTTTTTCATAATAATTTACAAATACTATGTTTACACAATCTTCGAATATACCTTTAGTGTAATTAATATCTGAAATTATAAAATTTATTTCAGTTGCTATTTCTTGTTGAACATTATTTGTCCAAAAATGATTTGTTGCATTTATTGAACTACCCAAAAAATCATCGAGATATTCTTGTTGTGTTAATGAATTATAAATTTGTAAACTGGTAAACATTAAATTTTGGGCACCCGTCGATTGCTGTTGCAATAAATTTGAATATATAAAAAAACTACTATTTGTTATCGCTGATAAGTTTTCAGTTGCATTTTGTGCACATTGACTCATATAATTTCCATATTGTATTGTAAGATCTTTTAATTGTTGATCCAATTGTACAATACAATTAATTTTTCGTAAAATTTCCATTGAACGTTCATTTAATCTATTTGCAAATCTTTGCTCTCTATCTTTCATTGATGTTACATCATTACCAAGTGTATTTATCATAAATGAATTATAACGAGATAATAGTGAATTAACATTTGATCGACTTTCTTGTAAATATTCATCAATATATTGATTAATATTTACAAGTGATGCTAAATGCTTATTAAGATTATCGATAAAATCATTTTTTGGTGTTGCTATCGGTTCGGTTATTGACTTAAAATTTAGACAAAATAAAGAAAAAATAGATTAATTACATTTAATTCAATAATACAATAATTAAGTTGTAAAATCTCTGTTTCACTGTATTCTGAAATCATAATATTAACTTATTCACGTCACAGACAGCACACATGTGTATTTAAATTCCTTAGTAATAATAAATTGTCCAAGTGAGTGGTAGTTACGATGTTATAAAATAAAATATTAAAACGATTAATAAACAATATTTAAAATAACCAATTAATATTGCATAATTCATATACAATTTACAATTAACCTTATCACAATTAAACAGATAATTTAATGATTTAAAAATAAATAGAATAATGTTTTGAATTAATATCGTCAAATTGAAAATCTATAAAAATATAAATTCAAATTATTTTTGTGTTAGAGACAGTATCAATTATGATTTAAGATTACTAAATGTATTTGTATGATATTCTAATTCATAAATTAATCTCATTATAGTATTTAAAAATTATACTATTTCACAATTTTCAAAGAGAACATTTGCTCAAAGTCATCAAAATTTGTGATAATAATAATATAATTCTTTTTTTTCATTCAACATATATTCAGAATTTCTAAAACTTATTTTATTTCATGAAAATAAATTATACTTACTTCACCAATAGAAAACATAATCCAAATGATACTTAGAACACTAATTTTAAACATTTTATCTTCACTATTTTGTCTCCCTTTATTCACTAAATTCATTGATTTTAAATTTAAATCAATAGTGATACCATAATTGGAAAGATTAATGCTTAACTTTAAATAGATTACGTATGAAAATATTGATTGGCTATTTACGAGTATTATCAATAGCGTAATTTTAAATGATTAGTTATCAAATCTTAAATAATTATTAATAATTTGGACATAAAATGTGTAAATTACTCAATTACTAGTGGTAGCTCTCTGTACAACTGGTAAGTATAAAAGAAAATTTAAAAAAGTATTCTTCAATTTTAGTGCATACATTGAAAATTATGGTAGATTTGTATTGTAAACATAATTTATGTTATAATAAAATGTATTATTTCAAATTATTGATTAAATTTTTGTTTGTAACATACTTAACAATTTTCAATATTTTGTTGTAGAATATTCACTTTGTCATTATAATCCTCAAATACTGAATATCCACAATTTGTTAATATATTTGTAATTTCAATTATAACTGAAAATACGTAATTTATTTCATTTACTATATCTGGCTGAATATCACTCGTCCAAAAATTATTTGTTGCATTTATAGTACTTCCCAAAAAATCATCAATATAGTCTTGTTGTGTTAATGAATTATAAACTTGTAAACTGGTGAACAGAAAATTTTGGGCACCCGTCGATTGCTGTTGCAATGTTTGGGAATATATGAAAAATCTACTATTTGCTATCGACGATAAACTTTGTGTAGCACTTTGTCCACATTCACTCATATAATATCCATATTGTGTTGTGAGATCATTTAATTGTTGATCCAATTGTACAACACAGTTAATTTGTCTTAATATTTCCATAGAACGTTCATTTAATCTATTTGCAAATCTCTGCTCTCTATCTTTCATTGATGTTACATCATTACCTAATATATTTATCATAAATGAATTATAACGAGATAACAGTGCATTAACATCTGAACGTGTCTCCTGTAAATATTCATCAACATAGTGATTGATATGTACAAGTGATTCTAAATGTTTATTAAGATTATCGATAAACTCATTTTTTGGTGTTGCTATCGGTTCAGTTATTACCTTATAATTTAGAAGAGAAAAAAAAAATATTTACTAATAAATAAGTTTGTTTGTAATATAAAAATAAACTTCAACTGCGACTATAGTGCACTCATATATATTATTGACTTTCAGTCAGCTAATAAGGATTTATCTTTAAGGTATCTTGCTTTCGATGTAGTGTTCTAATGTATTAAAATTTGTAAAATTACATTCATATTAAAATTGCACTTGAAATGCAGTTATATTTTGAAAATTACAGTATATACCTCTTGTTTTATAATTAATTGTTAAGGTTTTTCTGTAGTAATCAAAGATTGGATTACATTTTTTATAGTGATTTCATACATTAATCAAGAACTCATAGGAATAATGTAAATAATTATTAATTAATAAATTTCAAGGATTTTTTTTTTTTAAATGACAATTTGCATTTGAAATTGCATTATCCGTAAATGATTACTATTAATTTTATCACAATTATTTGAAAGTGATATCGAAATTTTATTGTTTTAAAAATAAATAAAATACTAATAGTGATTAATTTCGTCAAATTAAGAATCTATCAAAAATTATATCCAAATGGTTTTTATATTAAAGACAAAAAACGATTATGATACAATTAAAGTTATGAGATTTTCTTAAGAATTACTACAGAAATCAATCTATTTCTAATATGTAGAAATTAACACAAACACTCGGTTCACAATTTCCAACGATAACATTGAAATAAAGACAAGAACAAAAATGTGATAATAATATAACACTTTTATCAATTAACTTTAGAAATGGTATTCAGAATCTCTAAATATGTTGCAAATTTTCATACTATGAAAATAAATTATACTTACTTCACCAAATGAAGAAAACATAATCAAAATAACACTTAAAAGAGCAATTTTTAGCATTGTATCTTCACTATTTTAAGTCCTTTTTATTACTAAATGTATTGATTTTAAACTTAAGTCGATCGCTGACATTTTGTGATACCATAATAGCAAAGATTAACGCTTTACTTTAAATAGATTAAAATATTGAATGGTATTTTATTATCTGTAACGTAATTTTAAATGATTATTTATCAAACCTTAAAAATTTATGGTTTACGAAGAGTTACTTAAAATATTGTATCATAAATTTCAAACAATTCTATTTAAGCGTAAAATCTGCGTATATGACTTATTGAAAGTTTCTCGTTTTTTTAATATCTTAAACTAATAGACACCTCAACTAAATGTTATTAAATGTTATAACTGTGGTTGGGCACTGCTCCGTACGTAGAGCAATTAAACTTGCAAAAGAAAATACAATCGATGAATTTATTGAGAATTTGTCCAACATCAATACTTTTCGTATATGTATACTATTAACTTTTGAGATGTTGTGACATTTTCCAAATCGATAGCATTATGATACCTGACCGGTATATGATGATCAATTTGATCCTTCACTTATAAACGTGCGGGTCTGCCTAAATACTTACCACTGTTTTATAAAACCTTTTGATCGTTGGACAGTTAAAATATTGCGGACTGGTAGATTTCTGACACTTTTTAGTGTATCTATTGTTAATTTTCACTTGTAATTAATTATATGCATGACCAAATTACATGTAATTTTAAATATATTGAATTAATTGAATAATCAACATTTATCTATTTACTCTTATAATTACTAAATATATCGCTACTTATTTTGTCATTCAATTTATTGAATTATAATTTCTAATCAATTACAATTGTTTCAACACAACATAAAAGCGATTAATGATCCATCATATTCTTATCATAACAGGAAAAAAAGTATTGCAATTATAATATGAAATAATAGGAACCGGAAATATATATATATATTTTTAATCAGAATATTATAAATTATTAATTTTCTGCAAAAATTACAAAATTTTATTAGATGATATATTTATTTTGTCTTGTACAATTTTTAGCAACATTTCTTTGAACTTGTTTTAAATCTCTATTCAAATCAATCACAATTTTTGTAACGCAATTGTCTAATGTTGTTGAAACTGCTTTAGAATTTCGCTCAACAAAATAAATATCATTTTCAACTTGAGATTGGGTCTCATTCCAATTGTTTTGTGAATGATCGATAGCCCCTTGAATCATTTGCAAAATATAATCCATTTCACTTGCAGCATTATATGAACTTATCGAATAAAATACTAAATGTTGTGACATTGTTGATTCAATATTCATTGCAGCGAATAATGGAAAGAAATATTCTTTTGTTACAATTGATAATTCATTTAATGCATTTTCTGAACATATTTTTAAATTGCCAAATGAGTTTCTTGAGTGAAAATCGACCTTTTCATTATTTACTCGAATGCATCTATTTTTTTGCGACACATTTGGTCCAACTATATTAATTATATTATTAAGTGTCTTCATCCGTTTTGTTTCAATAGCATCACCTGTTTTACCAATTGTTTCTAATACATACAAACTTTTATTAGTTATTATTTCAATGGTTTTTTGACGTTGTTCTTCTAAATAATTTAAAGTTTTAAGATGCAATTTATTTAATTCAATATTGTATTCATTTAAGTCATTAGCAAATTTTTCGTTACCATAAATCTGGAATTAAACGAAGAAAAAATTAATAATTAAATTATAATATTTAGTATAATTTTGTGCATATTTTTCAATAGAATAAATAATTATTTAGTTCTATAACTATAAAACTCTGTGTGAGCTTCAAAAGCTGAAGATGACAATGTCCTAGCAATTTAATTTGAAATCAATATAGTGATATAAAAGAAAAAAAAAATGACAACAATCAATTCATCAATTCGACGTATATCGAAAATTACTTATCTCTACCCATTAGGTCTTTATTACATGTGGTAAGTAGCAAATCCTTCGTAGTATAGACATTTTCCCATATTGAACAATTCACCCATATAGATCATGATTCGCATTAGACCTTGGCAAACATGTGATTTTAAATATTATTCAACAAAGTTTTCAAATTTTTTTTAATATTATCGATTTGATACTAGGAACACCATCTCGTATTCCAAATTAATCAAAATAATTAATCAAAGTAATTGGTAATGCACTCACATATCCTACAATCAATTTAGTGCACTTTATTTAGATATATATATATATATATATATATATATGCATTCTCGATAATTCATAAAACATTAATACCTAGAATATATTCTATTACATAATAACGACTTTGGGAAAAAGTTTATCATCTGTGATAGTATGATTTTGATCAGACAATATTCTATAATTAATTGTATTATAAGATTTTAATAACTATCCGATACTCGGCTGTGGGCAATAGTCATTATTGACCAGGGTGAACTGTCTATATTCATTCAATCGTGTCGCATAATTCAGCAAATACACTTAATGATAATCAGCGGATATTTTTCATATAAATAATTAAGGTACATCTTCCATATCTGATTGTCCGTTGTTAAGATATGATGATAAGTAATTAGTGATATTATATTATTTAGTATACCAAATATTATTAAATCATTTTTAATTTTTAAATATTCATTACAAACCATTGAGATTAACAATATGGCAACAATTAGTAATATACAGCCGTTGCTCTTCATTTAGTATAATTTTTTCAGAACTCATTAACACAGAATGTATATGCACTATTGTGTACAATATTAGGTAAACCAACTAAATTCACTACTATACTCTAAGCACTGTTAGCATTCAAATGATTTAGCGATGGGTACTAGAACATAATTCTGTATATATATATTTTATTGTGAATAAGAGTATATTTTTCTGTGATTAGATAATTAATTGGGTTCTAATCTAATTAATATTAGATATCTTATAATTTTACATACAGTCGTTAATATTTTCATAATATTTACATTGAATTTATCGAAGCAAATATACAATCACACAGTCATATAAGATTTTTATTGTATGTGAATTATGTATATGATTTTCTTCGTTTTTTTTTTTTTTCTTTTTGTTTTTGACGGTGGTTATTCAATCGTAATTTCAGATAATTATTAATTGCCTCACTCAGATTAGATTAAAATTAATTTTTTTTCTATATGCGATTATTTTCATATTTGAAGTATTATAATTTATGAGTATCATTATATCATTAGTCATAGTGATGAATGGAATGACTGACTATCCTCGAGGTTACTCAACCAATCTTTACCTCCATGTGATGTCACCGGTAACTCGATCCCGATATATGTCAATAATGGCGTGTGATCGAGGCTGAAAAGATGGTGTTAATGTCGTGTTTGTCGACTGGTTGAAAAAAGAATTCAACAATCTATTCAAATATTCAAATCTATAAGTGGATAATTATGATTGATCCTATATTTTTCAATTGGAAAATTTCAATTATAGTTATTTGATGTTATATTTTATATTAAATTAGATGGTCATACATTGGTGGAATCTATTGCAATAATGCATTATTTGGAAGAAACACGTCTTCAACGTCCACTATTACCACAAGATGTACATAAACGTTCAAAAGTTCGTGAAATATGTGAAGTTATTACATCTGGCATACAGCCATTACAAAATTTAGTTGTTTTAATACATGTTGGTGAGGAGAAAAAAAAAGAATGGGCACAACATTGGATAACAAGAGGTTTTCGTGCTATTGAGAAATTATTATCGACATCGGCTGGTAAATTTTGTGTTGGTGATGAAATATCAATGGCAGATTGTTGCTTGGTGCCACAAGTATTTAATGCAAGACGGTGAGTTGATATATATATATATAAATAAATTAACATTAAAAAAACATATAACATTTGAATTATTTTTATAAAATTAATTTACTAAAGATTCCATGTTGATTTGAGACCGTATCCAATAATACTACGTATAGATAGAGAACTAGAGAGTCATCCAGCTTTTAGAGCTGCGCATCCATCAAATCAACCTGATTGTCCACCAGAAGCAGCCAAATAAACTAAAAAAAAAGCAGCTAATTTTTTTTTTTTTTTGAAAATATTATTTAAAAGTTTAACAGCGCAATCTACATAGGTTAAGGTGCACAATTAATGTAATTAAATAATTATAACGGAACATTTTTGTATTTTTATAATAATTTAAAAAAAATGGCATTCATTGAATTATTCAAATTATAAAAAATTACGTTCAACATATTATGTTTTTTTGTTGCTGTGCAACCCAACTTCTACATATAATAATATAATAATCTGCTAACTGTTCTAAACTTTAAATATTGCAGACTTTATGTGCTGCCATTAATGTATAAAACGTCGATTAAATTGATTAGAAATTTTGTGCGTTTTGCAACACAATTAATGTATACCAGTTATTGATATAGTGCGTTTTTACTATAGTAGACTGTCCTGTTAATATAAATACTATAATTATAAGAATATTTTCAAAATGAAAGTATAAATATTTTTACTAAAATAAATTTTGCTATTTTGATTTTTTGTACTGCTTTTAAATATACTCTTAAGATAAGTAAATATTGGACAAAAAAAATTAAAGTGCTAATTGTACTTATTTAATGCAGCTTTAAATAACATTGCCTGCCTAAATTATAACATAATAAATGGTTAAGAATACATTGGTGTAATGACTGCATATTTAAGTAAAATTGGTAATTTGAATATAAATTGTTTTGTTTTTTGTGCGTATGAAGTGTGACAGTCTCTAAATTAAAACATAGCCATTCTTATAGTGGTCGTCTATTCTTTGGTACACTACTCTGTTATTCAATGTACTAAGAAATATGTTTGCATTAAATTTTAATTTCAAAACAACATTCCGAATGTACTAAGAAATAATTAAATATTGTCTATGATTGTACTAAAAATATAAATACACAAATTTTATTATTTTCACTGATGGATTGATGGCGCTGATCATTATTAATTATTTAAAATCTGTACGTTCGACTTTATTTAAAATTATGAAATGATTTCTGTTATCTTTTTCAAACTTGTAATGTTTTTCATATTTTTTTTTATTGATAAATAAATTTAATTATGCAATACACTCTACTATCAACTACTATAATAAATACTAGTATATTATTTTTATGTATACATATTTTTATATATAAATTTTTGTGTAATAAAATTAATAATCGAACATGTAATGAATTGTGTATATTATCAAAAAAGTATTAAAGATAACAAAGTAATTAAATTTAAAATTGTTGGAATCTGATTTATTATTGAGTTCATTATTGATTTATCAAAAACAATTTCTATATGCACATCTAATAAAAAGGTAGATCGTTTACCGACATTACGATCGGCAATATGTGTGGATAAATCTAAAAAAATTATGCCTTTGCAATCCATTGCTAAATCCCGTCGATACTTATCTACAACGTAATAAAAAAATATTCTAATTTTTCCTGAAATCGATTTATGATTAGTGACTATGTTTAATTATTATGCAATCAATTATGTAGTATTAAATAAATGATCCTAAAGCAAATTATTTTAGAACAATTTACAGATCAAATACTTCATGTACAATATTCTGAATATAAGCAATGGTAAATCTCTTACAGATGGGCGACATTAATTACCAATTTTCTGTGCCGTAATATTCCATGTCTTATATTTAATATTTTAATTCATGCAAATGTGCTGATCAGTACAAAACATTATTTCCAATATATTCCATTTAATTTGATTTATTTGTAAATTATAAACAGAAAATATATTTATTTCATTAAATTTTATCTCCCTATTTTTCTTTAACTCTATGAACTTATTATCGTCACATATAAATTGACCTTTGATTATAAGAGAGTTTAGGAAAAAATAAATTATCTTTATATATATCTCATATAAATATGCTTATGTTATCACATTTATTATTAAATAAATTACGAACAAATATTTAAGTTAGTTTAAATTTAAAGAAAGTTTAATTTAATTTGTGATCAGTCATAAATAATTGTGAACAAAAAATATAAAGATATTATCTCAGATATTAACTAATCAAATGTATTCAAATATTCACAGGTGCATTAAGTATTTTGTTGATTTTAAAAATACTATGTATAGTTGTTAATGGCAACATTTTCCACACATCTTGTACTATTGGCATCTAAGAACTACTCGCTGTAAATCTTGGCAAAACATGTGACTATTTGACTTAATAAAGACTGACCTTTAAGAATCGTTAAGTTAGTTCAGATAGAGTGGTTGCTTATAACGCCAATCATTTGCATTTATGAGGCATTTGAAATTTCTTTCATCTCTCAAAATATCAGCGAGTATCCAATTTAACAATTCCGAGAAAAAAGTAAATACAAAGTAGATTATTTAGACTATGTGCCAATGCAAAACTCATGCGTACTTATTATATTTGTCGCACATGTATCGTAAAAAAGTAAAAAACTATAAATCTACCTCAACCTAGTAATGCAATGTGTTGTCATCGTGACTTACCAGTTGCACCATATGTTGGTCATGTTTGCCTTTATATATAACACATGTCCAGATCTCGGTCTTTCCTCGTCGTATCTTATATATTGCATCATTAATAACTATTTTTCAGTATCTATAGTCGTTTTCCATGTGCCATATTTTTCACTAATACCATACAAATTATTTGTGGAATCGAAATTGTTTATATCAACCAAAAGAGGTGACTATTCAAGAAATTATCGTTACAATCCATCGAATGGAACTGCTGGTAATAGCTGATATTTCAATTGCTTCTCATATTATGTGCGGTATGCGATAACTTGATGACACTTCAACATATCAATCAATAAATTTTTGTTTGCATGTATAATGCCTCTGCTTGATTATTTTCGTACTTCTGACTAGTAAACTAATTAGGTTGCGTCATCTTCTTAGATGCAAAATTGCGGGTATATAGTTAATCTGCAACAAGGTGCCATTAAGGTCACATTTGGTGATTTGCAATTGCACGTATGGTATACAGAAAGGAACATAAATAGTCCTTTCCCTAACTAAGCCATCCATCTGTCTTATACGCATGCTGACTCATACAATTTTTGATTACAAAAAAAGGACTAAGTGATCATTTAGGAATAAATAAATCAAATTAGGTTGAATTTTCCGAATTTATATATTGTGACTCAAGAAGCTGCATCGACTTTTGATCGTGATATTGCACAGCACACTGAATAGTTTTATGTTTATTTGAACTAAATTTCAGTATGTTAGAAGTTTACCATATTCAAAAATTGCTTAAATACTGTAAATATATTTCGTAGGAAACAGAGAGTGATTTGGTCAATTTTTACTCGAAATATTTCATAACGCAATGAAAAAATTTGTATTTTTCTGA